>JAOBYE010349983.1:0-28320 GCA_025403585.1 Parazoanthus swiftii | reverse complement strand
CGCGTTGCATAACTACTTAATATATCTGTCTGATTTATGAAGAAGGTTCTTGGTTCTCAGCACGTTTAAATTGGGTACCAAGTCTCTACTTCTGCCTTGCCCACCCCACCCTCCTCTGGTCATTTCAGAACCAAGAATAGGTCCAAATCAACTTTTTAGGAGAACCGAAGTCAATCTTGGACTGAACAAATTCTTTGTCAATATATTTCCTTTTCGAACCGGAATAACCTTTACGTATTGAGATAACTCGTGAAAATGTTAAGGGGGTCTAAGGTTTTCCATACGTTGTTAGCAGTCTTTACCAGTTTCGTTTTGTCTGTTTTTCCAAATTTTTACACACATACTGAATTTAAGAGATTTTCAACGAATCGTTTTTGCCGAGATGTTTAGGTGGCTGCACTGAGTTAAAACAATCAGATTATAATAATTATATTCTCTTGGTTAAAACCAAGTGTTGACCTGAAGCAGGTAAAACTAACACAGAAGAATGACAGCTATTGCCTAAATGGCCCAAAATATATTTTGAAAACCACATGTACATGCATAGTGAAACTTTAATAAACAGCAACACAGCGCACCATGTATAAACAATTGTATAAATACACCATACTTGGCATATTTTGCAAGAAGCGAAGTACAGTTATAGTGTCAGGCATACCGCACCAAAAAACAAACTCTTCTGACGGACAGAAAGCGAATTTTTACTTTGGCAAGTTGGTTTTATTTGCTATTAAGTGCCTCGCGGTATTTTTCTTGTGAGCCTTCATACTGCAACACAGAATTTATGCAGTTTAAAACTGTTGGAGTATTTTGCATTTCAATTAATCGCCTTCTCGTCTAGAAAGCGTCTAAGAAAACTTATACCTTTTATTAATTTCAAACTAATGCGAAAAAACAACATAAACTGAAAACAGAAAAACCTGGAAGGTTAAAAATGGCAGATGTCACAAAGACATAAGAAGCCAAAAACATAAAATTAACATATTAATTTAAACAGATAAGAAAACCGGAACACTTACAGAAATGGTGAACTCATTCACACTGGTCAAGGTATATTACACTTTAGCTTCAAGCTCTTGACACTGAAACGATCTCTATACCATTAAACTCTGACGTTACCATAACCGTGTAAAAACAAGGGATCATAATTGCTGAATTAATGTTTACAGAGGCTACAATGGGTTCCCGTTGCGAAATAGAAAATGCAGTAGTTTGTTTTTGAAGTCGAGTTTCGTCGTGTTAAAATTACTTGCCCAAAAGTTTGAAAATTCCGTTTAATTTCGCCTGAAAACTTTTTAGAAGTTGTTATTCTTCTCGTTTCCTTCGCTATCGGAAGTGTTCAGTGTCAAAAATTTCAAAAATTTATTTTTTTCGTTAACATTCAATAGAAGAGTTAATAAGGGATGTCGGGAAAACATTTCGACTACAGAGTCCGCATTTCCAATTGTTTTAACGAGTACGCGCTTAATTTTAACAAAAACAAATATACAAGAACAATGAAGCTCAGATCACCCAAAACTTAAGAACAATTTAAGAACAATCCGAGGTTGGGAAGAATCAGGACCATAACAAGACTCGTAACCATTACAATGTTTCAAGGTGAAACGTGTCAGTAATAAAAGTACCGGCAAGGTTTTGTTTTCACACAGAGCTTAAAACATAGGCCGTAGGGCATAACCTAGCACTAAGTGGGTGAGGATAAAGTAGACTACTTCGCTGGACTTCTTGGTCAAAAATCAACAATGTGAGAAATAGCCAGTGCGGACCGACTGATCTACCGCAAAAGACAAAGTTTTAAAAAAAACTGAAAAATCGTTCTAAACAGTCTGCAGATTCGTTTCAAGTGTTCACAGACTATACCTGTATCAGGTTTGCTTGTTCTGGACTATTCTGGAACTATTTGCCCCTCATATTGTAAATGAGAGAATAAAGGAATCAATTATCCACTTTAAAAGTGAAAATTCCCAAGCCTCTCAACAAACTATTTTTAGCGACAGGCAATGAGAGTTTCGGAAAACATTTAGCATATTTATAGGAACGACAATCCTGTAAGGCAATATGCCATTATATTCGTCATTGCCAAAGGTCTTTGTCTCGGTTCTGCTATTCGGCAGTCGATTTATAAATTTAAACATTTCTTACTAAATTTAATAAAACAGGTGCCAAGCCGATAAAAGGCCCGGATCATAAGTCCGGCATCCTTTGCGCGTCATGTGAAACGTCCACCCATAAAGGCCGCGATCCTTTGCGCGGACCGCGTGAAGTCACAGCCTTAAAACCCCAGTTCAGATGCCAGGAATCCTTTGAAAATCAAAACAACTCACTAAAGTCCAGCACTGATAAAGGACTTAGACTGAAAGTGTCCATACGAAGTGGTTATCATTCAATCAAGCACATGTCAGAAAGATGACAGCTATTAAGCCGAATTTTTCCAGCAACAAAATACACTGATAGACGTTTTGGTTATTGGGGTTTTGGGTTAACATTTTCTTGCTTTGAATTATTTTAAATATGATAACACTTAATGGAGACAGCATTGTAAAATGTAAACATTTTTTTCTCTTCTTGAACTAATAGAAAATCTTAACAGACATGTAATAGTTTTCTACTTCGGCTATAAACACATTGTAAAGCGCTATAGGATTCTTAAAAAGACGAGCGCGATATATACATTATAATTATTATCATTGAGCGTTTCCTGCCAACACAACAGTTTGCAAATAACACGAAAATGTTACTTTTTCCAAGTTTGCTCAAAATCAGGTCATTAAAAGAAACTGATTTATTTTTGCATGATTTTAGTCGAGTTCACGTCTCAGTCACCAAGGGCAAAAAAGTAGTAAAATCTGACAAAGAGATCGAAAGTGTGATTCAGAATTTAGTGAACCTTAACTATGTAAGTATATCAAGTTCATGTGGAATTCATGTCATGAAAACGGCATCGCCAACTCATTAACATGTAAGCAAACTAAAACAAGTTCTAATAAGCAGTTTTCTTTTTGCAAAATAAGAAGGGTATTGTTTTGGTTGCACTTGATCTGATGCGTTGCCGTAGAAACAGACATTTATACCTGCTTACTTTCCTGGAAATGGTTTTCAATTGTGTCAAATTTGGGCTCATCATCTATAAGCACCGAGACGTTATATGATGTTGTAGTACAAGTGCTCAAATGTTTCATAACTGTGATAAATCGCTCGCTCAAAGTTTATAAACAGTCCTCTTCCGATTGAACCAAATCACTACCCAGCTAAAGTTTTCATGCGCGTGAAACCAAGGACCCCAGATAAATAATTCGATAAATAGACAACAATTTAAACCTTTTGGTTTCCAAATTATCTGTACCACAACCCAAACCGTCAAGACATCTTAATTTCAGCAGGTAGTTTGCTTCTCTTTGCACGAAAATTGGAAAAGCAATTATACTGACAAAGTACACAACCATAAATACCAAAATTCGTTAACTCAAAGCGAATGTAATTACCTTCAAACTTTTCTATATTTTAATTAATTTAAATGATTCATTTACCAAAACGATTAAGGAAGACATCTTAATTTTAGCAAGTAATCTGCTTTTCTTCGCACGAAAAACATTTCGAGATGTACAGGACTACGGTATACAATACTAAAAGATTCGTAAATTTAAAGCGGCTGTAACCACTTATCAAATTCCTATTCTATTTATCAAGTTTAAGCAAGTAATATACTTCTTTTTGCACGAAAAGCAGATATAGATGCACACGATTACACAGTTTTAAGAAATTCTTAAATTAAAGCGGTTGTACTCATCTACCAACTGCCAATTCATTTGTCTAACTTATTGACCAAAACGGTCAAGGAAACCATCTTGATTTGAGCAAGTAATCTGCTTCTCTTTGCACGAAAAGCAACTGAAGATGCAAACGACTATACAATTTTTTAAAAATCGTAAATTAAAGCAGTTGTATTTATCTGCAAATTGCTAATTCGTTTATCTAATTTATTGATCAAAATGATCAAGAAAACATCTTGATTTAAGGAAGTAATCTGCTTCTCTTGGTACGAAAAGCAATTATAGATGTACACGACTGTACAATATTCAAAGTTCGTATTAAAATTCAAAGCAGATGTAATCATCAACGAGATTTCAATATACTATATTCTATTTTATTTGTTTGGGTTATGTGGCTTGTCCGGTAACTCAAGTCTCCTCCCAGCTTCGTAAACCAACTCTTTGCCCGTGTCTTTGGCGGCTCGCTTTGCGATGGCTCTGTTACAGAAAAAAAAACAAGCGGGTTTGTCAAATATAAAATAACCTCAACGCCCCGCAGTGTTTGCAGACACCAATTCCCAGACTTCCGAACAACAACCTCGCTCCAAGAACCCATGCTTCGCAGCCAGCGCATGCGCAACATGGGAAAAGCTTCAACATTCTATTGTCTTTAACAATGGAAGCTCCCAGAACCATTTGTTTCCCAACCCGTTGACCGGTTAAACAGGAGAGACAATCACTATTTAGTTCTGTAAACAAGACTAAGTCCAAACATAATTCAGCTATGCGCATGCGTCGTCTTCACCCGTTTTTGTCTGATCTTACACAAATTGGCAAAACCAGAGGAAACCATTCCCCTTAGTGTTGTTCATGACGTTTTTTATTTATTTGTTTATTTTTTTTGGGGGGGGGGCTGAAAAAGGTGATATACAAAAATTACAGCCGACTCTCGAAATCTCAAAACTTCAAGAATAACGTCGAAACGTAAAAATTGACTCGAGCTTATCAGAAGGTCGATATATCGGGAGTAAATTAGCGAGACAATCACTATTTAGTTCGAATTAGCAAAAGATTCGAGATAGCAACGTTTCAATTTATCGCGAGAGTCAACTGCTTATGAAGGCCCAGCCCGGGAGGCCCGTCTCTGTAATTTACTTCATTAGCTAAACGAGCTATGAACAAAGTTAAGGCGCCTCTTGTAGTCGTGCCTTGCGGCATAGTAGCTGCTTGGTGCCGTTTGACTCAGTCCCGTTAATACGTTTTAAAAATTCTGGGTATAGCAAGCTGAGCAGCAGCGGTTGAGAATATTTCCAACCCCTATCTTTCATTATAGTGTTGCATTTCGTTTACTTTCCTCAAAATTCAGAGAAAACCTGATGATAATCGTTTGCGTCAAGTGACCAACAATAGCAGGCTCCACGTCACTCTCGGTAGCCCCAGGCTCAGGCCAGACATTTCATATTTTATGTTTAACGGACGCGCCGACATGAACTTTCATGAAAAAAAAAATAAAATCAACATGTGTTTCCCCAGATAAAATAAAAAAGATCTATGCAAATTTTAGAACTGCCAATGTTTTTGGAATATTATTTTCTTTTCTAAACGTTTTAAGACGAGATTTGTGTGGACAAGTGACTCGTACGTAACGTTTATGTTCTAATACGCGCAAGGAAGAGCCTGGGGTAATGTTCTGGTTTGAAAATGTACACCGACATACATAAAATAAATATTCTTGGCACGTTTTTGTAACATCAAGAACTAATTGATACATTTTTGTAATCTTCAACGTCGGGTAATAAGATTCATAACCATTTATATTTCACGGTATAAAACTGTTTTTAATACTGTTCTTTGTCACCTTTGATATATTAAACATCAAGTACGATAACTGTATACGCAAGAACATGCTTATAGTATTCACTACATATCCACTATATAAATTTTCCTGTGACATTTTTTTTCCCGATCCCCAACATTAAATTCTTGAAAACAATTTCCGTAAAACATAAAATATAAAATGTCTTGCCTTAATCTGAAAAATTCCTCATAAAAAATTCATCTGCACAAAGCAAACAATATTTTCCACAAAACTTAGAAGCACTGCTGTATATTTTGATTGACTCCAAAATGGCAGATGGTGGTGTGCTGTCCCACGCGATCTGTGAATAGGAGATCCTGAATTTTGTAAATTCAATTACTTTCAATAAGGTATTATTCACAGAAATTAATGCTTTGTATCATGTTACTTTTGTATACATTCAGTCACAGTATGTTTGATTATGTAATACTCTAGAGGAATATGTAATGATCGTGTAATAGCCTTTTTGTTTTTCTTGGTATTTTTCGGAGATAAATGGAGAAGATTTGTTGCAAGGCAGTGAGTATCAAGCCAGAATGAAGAATAAGTCTATGGTTTGTATAACAACATTTGTGTGGATTTATTGCTGGTCTCCTGACCAATCTTTCATTGCCTTTCTCTCTCTCTCTCTAATATTTTTGTTTGGCACATTTTTCTTCCAAGCTTTAAAATCGCTAGTTAAGTGTAAAGTCAAGCAACGAGTTATTTCTTGCCTTGTGAAGCAGCCCCGAAAACCAAAGCTACTTCTCTAGATGTAGTATTAAGTATAGCTGTGAGACTATAAACTCAGTTAAGTTACTATTTTCACTGGCTTGAACAAAAATGTTCTCCAATGTGACAAAACAAGAATGTCTACTGATTAGTAATTGTTTTGAATGGTGAGGAAAAAAACTAACAATCTTAATCATGAAATTTGGCTAAAGGAAAATAATTTACTGACGTTTCTTCTCATATCAGGAAGTAATCAATACTGCCTTACTAAACCGGTAGTTAAATCGCTTGGGTATTGTTATATTTTACAATAATTCCGTGCAAAACCGGTAATTCAATAATCATGCCAGAAAACACTGAAAAATAGAAAAATTTATTTCAGTCGCTCACGGACTCCATTGCTTCACCTTCGATCACACAGAGTCCATCTTGTAGGAGTACCGGTAAATGTGAAACATGCCCCAACAGTTTTGGGCTGAGTCAGTTGGACTTTCCAAAGCGGAAGTTATAATCTTGTGCATTCTTCACGCAATAATTGGCACCGTCGGGTTTTTCTTAAACCTGCTCCTCAATGTTGCTATAATACGGTCTCGCTGGACACAACAGGCCGAAACAACGATGCTTCTGCTTAACCTTTCCGTCATAAACTTTCTCTTCTCGGCTGTATACCAACCGATACATATCTGGTACCTGAGCACAGACACGCCCCTTCGCATAGTCGCTCATATCCACATAGGGATTGCACTTGTGTTGAGGATGGCAGCAACGAACGGCTGCACACTGATCACCATCGACCGTTTTATGTACACGTCTTTCCCGTTACGCTACGTTACGTGGGTTACCGAAGAGCGGGTTAAACAAGCCATTGCCTGTGCTTGGATTATTTCTGGCCTGTTGGTGTTGATCGTATTTCAAACTGGGGATTTCACTAAGACTTTCCCTTTTGTTGGCTTAAATGTCGCTTTGGTCTTGACACTGTATATAAAGATCTTCTTAACCGCTCGAAAGCAACGCCACCGAATAGCACAGCAATACCCTCACACAGGGAAGACAAGCGGCAGTTTATCTAAACACCGTGGAAGCGCGACAATCGCAGTTATCGTAGGAATGTCGTTAGCATCTTGGCTGCCAATTGTTATAGTAAAAACAGTAGTGGGAAATACTTCTCCTGCGGTGGCTTGGGTTATTCTGGTACCCTCCTTAAATACGTGCCTCGAGCCCTACATTTACTACAGACGGATAGGGGCGTTTCGAAGTGCAATAAATAAACTATTGGCCAAACAAGACAAGACGAGAGCAATGGAACTGGTAGAAGTTCGAAGTAGGCGACCAGACAGCAATCGGCAAATGTAAAATTATCTTCCTGCTTCATCTAAAACTAAACGACATTCTTTTTAGTGCTGCTAAAATTTGGTTTTGAACAACCACTTGACACCGAACCAATCTGTAAAAAGACATGTTTTCAGTCCTTTCATTATGTTTCTCTTTACATATTATACAAGAATACGAGGTGTTGTTTCAAAAAACTAAAAATTTGAGTCAAATTAACAAGCTGAGCAATCTCTTTAGAGAATGAAGAGCTCTAAGGTCGTATACAAAAAAATCTAGCAAATTCTCTTCAAGAAAGGACAGAACCGAAAGCGAAGATCAAAGAAGTACTTCAGCGGATCAAAACAAACACGCCCGCCGTGCTTCATCCAAAAGCGCTCAAAAAGACTAAGACGGCGACTGGAGAACCATCCATCGAGTGGCAAACAAAACATTCTCTGCCGGGTTCCCTTAATTAACACAAAAAGTTCAGCAAAAGCTTTATCAACAGATGTCCTAAGTTAGTATTAACATTAAGTACTTTAAGTTATCATCGCTCGCGAACGAATCTCAATTACTCGGCGCGTGATTGGCTAAAACCGATTTTCATGCACTACAATGACTTTTTTGTTAACTTATTCAATCGATTTATTTCGAGTTTGATTAATACAGAGAATACATAGCTGAATCAATCGTGTTTCCTGCAATTATTTTTATGCTTATGCGCAACTCTGAATCTATTTTTGAATGCACGTAACTTGATGCTGTGAACAGTGAATTGACTGCCGATGGCAAAGACTTGGATTCCAGAGTTCTCCGTCATAAAATAAAGAAGAATTCTGTTATTATTATACAAAACCTCAAATGGCAAGACAATTATTGGAATCGGTTATCACAAAATATCGTAACTTATCACTGTTTTGCAGATCTATTATTTATTTGCATCTGCCTTTTGCACGACTTTGCTCAATCTCACAAATTATATTGTTACTGAATATTACTCTTTTTCTTTGCAAGAACTTTTTTTCTTTTAGAATGTTGAGCCTGAAAGTGCCATGTTTAAGAGCATACCTCAAGCTGAGACCAAGAAAGGAACGTCTGTTTCTATAAATTTTGAAAATGAAACGCAGAGCCGCCACAAACACAACAACAACAGGAAAAGGGATCAACGAAAAAAATTCCCGGATATAAGAAAATTAGAAAAGCCAAGAAAAAAAGCCATGCACGTAAGGAAGAAAAGAGACAAAGTAAACAAAAAAGTAAGGCGACTTCAAACATCATTTATTATGTGTGTATCAAGAAAATGTCCTTTGAGTCGCGTTAAAAGCAACAAAAACTTAAAGTTTTAAAATGCTCTTCAAACTCATTCCAGGTTCTTGGGCCAAAATATCTAATATTAAACTTATTTAGTTCGTTCTAGTTTTTGGAAAAGCAAATGTGGATTTTGAAGCTAAGCGAGTACCGTAGTTGTGTCTTGTGCTGATAGCAATGAAAACTGTCAAAACCTTTTGGAAGAAGATTGCAGCTGGAGTACTGATATATCTATATATACCCACTAAATATCGTGAGTCGCAGCTCACATTTGATTTCAGAAAATATAGCAACGCATTTGGGTAGAGTTAAGTAAGTACAGAAACTAGTACTGTCAGGTCCAGAAATAATAAGAACACTTTTAAGAGCATTTTAAGATAAGATCCTATAATGGGCTAAGAACATTCAGCATCAGCCGAAAAAATTGAAGCATTAAAAACAGAGTGCAGTGTACTTCTTATAACGCTCTCCATGAATACAATGATAATCAGGGTAGTTATCCGTGGTAAATAAAAAAACATTAAGGGTAGTTTAAAAGGGTCGCGTGCATTGTCAAGTTCGCAAACTAAAGTTCCAATGTAAATAAACTGTGCCAACTTTTGTTCCAACATTCACCCAACACCTTGGGCAATATTGGGTCCACAATGAATGTTGTGTGGTGTTGGACGAGGGCTGTTCAAACGGTGCCCAACTTTTGATCCAACATTCACCCACCACCTTGGACAATATTGGCACCATAATCTATACTGTGTGGTGTTGGACAAGGAATGTCCCATAGCGTTTTAGCATTGACTTTAGTTTTAATTTTATAGCAATGCGAATAATATGATGTGCAACAAAAATAAAATGTCTAAATCGACATCTAAAATAAACACCTCCCTCAAATAATCGCCCAAACTCGAACAAAAGCCAAACTTCAGATGCTGATTTATAAATAAGCACGCTTCACCCCCGGAAAGCCAAGGGATGTCAGTCTCGGAATGGGCAGTTTTTAAAATATCTACTCTTGACTTTTACGTTGGCCCTGAATTTTCTCCCACCGGATGGACCACCCCTGGGTTTCCGAGGATGAGCACGCTTGCGCTTATTCGAGGAAATACGATATTTGTACATATTTTCCTTTTGCAAGATAGTAAAATGAAGATACTTTATGTGCTAACTCACCAAGTATTTGTCGTAACCATGTGAAAAAGTAAATGAGTAAATGAGTAAGTGATTAAAATTTTTATCAAACTGTTTAAAAAAAACAAGCTGTGGATAACAAAAAACGTAAAACATTCAGAACACTTACTTTACTCCAAGATTATCGATATTCCAGTAAGTCTGCCAAAACAATTCAAGATTACAAAAGCATGTTAATACTCTGGCTTCGTATACCCCCAGCTGCTGCTGATTACAATGATTGTAGACTCAGTTTTTTTACAGTATTAGCCTCGACTTGGTGCTGAATAAATACCAGCGAGCCCAAACTTCCAACAGCACAGTTGTTAGAGTTGCAAATTTAACTACCAAGTCGAGGCCAACACTGCAAATACGAGTACCGGTATGCAGTCATTGTATTTGGTGTGAAATGCACGACGAAACTGGACTACTCATTTCAACCTTAACATATTCAAAATATACTCGCGATCGGGAAGTTTTCAGGTGAACAACTTGCAAAGAAAATCAAAGTCAAATGCTTACATAGCAACTACAATTTTTCACGCCTTTGCGTATGCTCAAAAGTTTCGAGAACTTGTTAACTGTCACTGTTTAGATACCACTCTCAACTTTTCGACTAACAAATGGCACGGACTATCTGCTTTAGGTGGCGACTAAGTGGGATTGTGTTTGTAAAGTAATTTTTAAAAATTCCATTTACTTTGTAAACGTGAGTGATTAAAGGTCGCTTTTAAATTCCATTCAAAATAACATTAAAGTCGAAGTTCTGAAAAAGTGAGCTAAACTCCTTTAATGTTTCGAAATACTTACAAAACTGAACAATCCATGTGTAAACTCTATTACCAGCGATGACTCACTTCAATAAGTGAAAAGTGCGGGTTAATCTAAGTGTTATCCATTTAAGGCAATCAAGTTTATTAGTGTTATCATCCGATCCTCGTGGTAGAAGGTGAAATAGAGTGCGAACATGTTTGAAAAAGATTTTCAAGAACACTGTACTGTTTGGTTCTTGCCAGCTAGAATCTGACGTAGGAACTACTCACAATGGTAACATAACTGTGTTTGAAGTAGTGATATAAATGTGATAAGATAAAGTAATTTATAAATATCCCAAGCAATACCCTCTAAGCAAAAGAGAAAAATTCTCTGACCCCGGCGAGAATCGAGCCCACGACCTCCGGAACGCCTGTTTGAAGTAAACGCGCTAATGAGATATATGTGATTAGATAATGTTGGGAACCAAGAGGACCTTGCCGAAACTGTCTCCGAACTAAGCAAAAGCCACCCACTCACCTGCAGAGCGTATCCTGCGGCACCCATTGCATCATTAGTGGCTCCAGCCACTTGAGACCCATACCTGAAATTGTGGGATGTTTTACTGATAAGTAATTGCCGACCAAATGCCCAGGACTGTGAACATCGGCTCTGACAACTACAACTGCTTAAAAGTGAACAAGGTACAGGATTCCTTCTGTTTAACTCCTCTGGGCTTATTCTATTTCACTGCTTTTGGGATGGGTACTTATTTAAACGGAAGGGGAGGCCGGAGCAGATAACATAGACTGGAGGCTTAAAAATATTTTTGGGTTTTGATCGTGCCTAGTGTTTTTTCTTTGTTACTAGCTTAAAAATCTGGACACCAATATCTTTGTGTTTGTTTGAGATATCTTTTGCAATAAAACAATAATCTTTACAGCAACATGTGGCATATAAATATATATTTATTAAGAGAAAGTCTCCAAATAGAGGCCGAGGGGGCTGAAGATTTGGATTTTGGGGAGGGAGCTTCATAGAGACTGGAAGGTTATTAACATTCTAGACGTCTGAGACTGCGTACTAGAAAATGGCCCAGGCTTAATAAAGAGTGGAACTTACGTTTCAGGCATCTGAGAGTGTAATTTGGGGGTGGTAGGGAAACGTAATACAGGGTTAGTGCTGACCATCAGCTACAAAATTCAAGGAGTATTCAAGGAGTATTCAAGGAATCAAATTTCACCTTCAAGGAGTATTTTTGGCGGGGTGTTGTGCCTATAAGAAAACTGTCGACTCTGTGCAAGAACACCATTCGGTTGTACATGTAAAAATCGCTTAATGAACACACAATTCTCAAACAAATTTATACAAAGGTGTGCTTTATAAATTTTGCAGCATTTGACCAGATTGAAATCAATAAGTGCAAAATTTAAGTAGTTTTCAAGGGGTCTGTGATAAATTCCAAAATTCAAGGGTTTTTCAAGCGCCCTTGAAAATAAAACTAAATTCAAGGAGTTTTCAAGGAGTTTAAGGAGTAGCACGAACCCTGTTAATAGAAGCCGGGAGCTTGTCAACACTTCAGACACGTAACTGGAATTTAATCGCATTTTATTGCCTTTTTGTGTATTTTGCCGAAAACTGCAATGTTTGTATAACCACAGTGATACAGCTCCATTAAATGAGGTAGATAATATTTCGTCCCAAGACACATTGCTGGTCGATGTTTGAACACTTGACATTAACTTACTTATGGTCGACGGTTTGTACAGTACAATGCTGTAGGTTTTTGTACAATAATTTCCACGACTGCTCCAAACCAATAAACACTGTGGCAAATCCTGTGTCATAGGGAAGATCGTGGTAACAGATATTGTGATAAGATAATACTTATTTGAGTATTGCTAATGGCAACAACAGCAGTGGTCGCGTTAACAATTAGAGCAACGACAATAAAAATAACAGATAGGTTTAACATAATATCTGTACTGAGTACTGCTAAAGGCAACAACAACAGTAATAGCTTTAACGTTTAGAAAAATAACAATAGTAACAGATAGGTTAAAGAACAGTTAGCAGGCAAATTTTTTATCTGAACATTAAGTAAAGAAGTCCTGATCATGTGCAATTTAAGAATTAGTCACATACGAACTTAGGCAGTGTTTTCCTAAACTACAAGCCAGTAGTCGAGGTCCAGATGTCGTTTGGGATACATGTAGGACAACCTTTATTTGCTACACTTACTGTTCTTACTCACAGCTCTAGAGTATGTAAAATATCTAATTTACGTAACAATTCTTGGTGTTACATGTTTACACATACATTTCACCTTTCCCAGGGAGGGAGGGTTTGAAATAAAGTGACTTGCTAGAGCTATATGCTGTTGCCTATATGCTAAAGCTGACTGAATAAATACCATGTGAGTACCTGTGGGTATGTATACTTAGTAGGATAGGCTAGCCCTTTGCGATAGTGTCAGAAACACACCTTGCCCAAAGGTGGGTCTAGCTTTAACTTCCCTTTCCGCTCAAGAAATGTCATGCATCCCAAAGTCATATACAAGTGCCCTGGTCGATAATTTAGAATAGCATCACTTCCTTGGAATCGATGCCTACCAACAACTCTCGTGGTTTTAGTTATTTTGGAATACTGTCCATCGAAACCAAATATATAATAATTCAATTTGACTGTGTACATAAACACTTGTTGTGACTGGTATAGTGTGTCTGTTCAGGTAAATACTGAAACAAAAGGCTGAGTTTCTGTAACCAAGGTAGCAATTCAACTTACCTTTTACTCCACTCACTGCCACCTTAACAACATCGTCCATTGCTGACTTTCCTTCCTCGTCATGTTTCTTCTTGATCGTCTCAGGCAACACCTTGCCCCCCTGGTCAGCAATCATCGGTGCCAACTTTCTACCAAGCTCAACAGTCAACGCACCAACAGCAGACACCAGTGCTCCACTGACTTGACACGCCATTCCTGAAAAACAAGTTCATATTACAACCGACTTAGACGATGTTGATGTATGTACACGATGAAACTTGCAGTAATTTGCACAACACACTTTCAAACAATATCAAGTGATAAATACTGTAGTAATGAAAATTGCCAACACGTGTGCTCTGCTCTTTTTGTAATGTTTTCTTGCCGCATCCATTTATTCTGCCATCAAAACACTCTTTCAATACACTTGGGTACTATCGTACTAAATTTTACTCAATACAACGCAAAACCTGATGGAAAAATGTAAAGAGAAAGTCAGGTAGCAATTCGTTGGTATAAAGGACTGACCATTTGTTTTTGAAAGAGGAAAAACGTTTTGTATTAAGAACAACAATTTGTACTTAAATTTCACAGTCTGTCCCAGTCGTAACCTCACCATATTTTAAAATAACATGTATGTCATCTTTGGTGTGACTGTCGCGAATTTTTAAAACATGCTCAAAATCCAACAATGTTTTACAAGATACGACGATTAAGGCCTCATTCTATCGTGCCGTCATAAAAACCAAAGCGGATGGGCCTTCCGTTTACACTTGGAACAATTATTCCGGCACATTTTTCGTGCTGGTTCAAACATGAGATACAGCGTTTTCACAAGTGATAGCAAATGGAGCAGAATAGACATCTAATAGATAACAACAACAACAACAACAACAACATACTTTATTAGCACTCAGTAGTTGATAAATTGTTTTCTGATACAGGAAAGGACGGTGACAGAAATTGAGTGAAGGCCACCCGTAGTAACGATAAGGGCTATTCGAGAAATGTGGCCTTAAAAAGAATTTTTTTTTTTAAGTGTTGGCTCTGTAAAAATAATGCTATATCTATATCAAATCAACACAACAACAATGAACTAACATGCAGACAAAAAAAGGAGATATACATATAAACATAAAAACAAACTTGAGCAACTAGTAGCAAGCCATTATAAAACAGATCAATAGCTAGGTAAGCTATCACAGTAAAAGTTCATCGCCACAAGAAATCTTGAAATTAAATTAGTATCGAGAAATAATTTGGTTTTTGAGTTTTTGCTTGAAAGAGACAATGTTTAAAGATTTCAATGACTCGTCAAAGGAGTTACAAACTTTGGGTCCACAGAATCTACTACTACTATTAAATTTGCCATAGTTTGAACGGGTTGCTGGAAGTGAGAAGGTTGGTTTTGAAACTAAGCGCATTTGAAAAGGTATTGTTGAATTTGCGCCTTAGAAATTATATAATATTATTATTTCGTATTATTATTATCATCATCATAATCATCATCATTATTATTGTTACTTAGTCATTTAATAACGAATCAAACCAATCTGGTATACTGACACAAAACTAAATTTATCAAACGCCATTCTTGTCCTATATTTCATCGATAAACAAACTTTATGCACCCTAAAAATTTTCAGCTTTTGCCAAAGCAACTCAGCCTCTACAGCAAACGACTACGCAGTGTACAATGATCGTTTACTTTACCTGTTACGTTCTTGACATGGCGAATATTATCTTGCACCTTAGGGTCAACTTCCTTGGGTACCTCATTCGGTTTGAGGTTTTTCCGCAGTTTCTCAGAACCCTGCAGGTAAAATATTACATGCTAGAATGATACTATGAACCAAACAAACACAACACCGATTCGACGTTTTGGATCATAGGAGCACAGAACTTCCGCTGATACATCCAACAGGAATTGAATATTCTTATGTATGCAAGGGTATCGCAGTTGGTAAAATCTCTGATTGCCAACCACGAATTCCAGTATTCAATTTCCAGCTTGGCCGAGAGTTGAATTTTGTGCGACCTTCTTTAGTCACACTGTCCGTGGCCGTTGTAAACGTTCTATTCCGAGACTTAAAAAACCCACGCAATTTTCGAGAAGAGTAGGGTAACTCCGGTGTTCGGTGTTCGGCCCAGTCTGTCACCTACATACAGTTGATTCCGACTGGCTCAGGCAAAGACCGTATTACGGTACATGTACTATTTAAGAAGTGGTCCATGCTTAACGTGCATCTATCGAGTTATGGATGCACACGTGAAGTTAGGAGAGCACGAGACAAGCGTTTGAGTGGCTTCTCTAGTTTCTTGAGTGCTCTTTCCAACTTCCCAAATTTCCCAACTTTTAAAACATTGCCACTTAGTAACAAGTCTTTTTCGTTTTTCGCCGTTTTAGTTTTGCAGTAGTTCGTCCATTTCCGTCTCATTCAGGGTTACAAACCGTGGTTCACCGACTGGATTGTTTTCGAAAATGAAATCCATATCTAAACTGACATTCGGTAGTTCTCCTTCCCGTTCTTGTTCTTCGCTTTCAGTTAACACTTTGTTTTCTGTTTCAAAGCCTTAAAACTCTTAAAACTCGGAAACCGATCTCGACTTGAAGTTATTGTCTATGGCCACTGGGGAGTATTAGGCACATGGTCTACTAAAAAGACAAAAACCAGCTCATCTTCTACCTGAGGAGAAGCACCCAGGCCCGGTTGTTTAACACCTGGTAAGTACCAACCTGGGTTAACTCCTAATAAAAGCTTTAGAGTTAACCAAGATTAGCACAAATTAGGCTTCGAACAGCTGGCCGGCCTGAATTCTTTCTGAAGGGTTGATACATCCTACAGAATCAAAGTTCAAGCTCCCTTTTGCACGTGCATTGCCCCTAAACTCCACCACCACCTACACAGAATAGCCCCTTTTTAATACAACTATGACAGTAAGTCACTGGCAGCTTTACCTTATGCATATACTGAGTCCCTACTTCAGCCCCCTTAAACAGTCCCCAGGCAATCAGCTCAGCTCCGATGGCAATGCCCTGTCAGAAAAGAAAAGCATTTAGAATAACTGGGTACAACAGTGAGATAGCCAAGACGGTTGGTTTATATCGAAAAAGAAGGCTAGACGTATGCATTTTTCATGAAAAGATCAAACCACAGAATTCAAACAGTCAGGTATAGTAACATTCAATGTTTGGGACGTTCTTCTTACCCTTGTGACTTTACCAGACCATCCTTCCTGAAAAAAGAACCAGTAAAAGAGATATAACAACGTTCTACAATCAAAAACAAATGTAATATTGGCAGTTGGTAACTACCATCAGTTCTGTCCTACTTGTTAAGGTCTTTACAACGTCGTTAACTTTTAGTTTACAAGTAGTTCCAGGTTATGAGCTACACCCACCTGGACCGTGTACCAAAAACTAGACCTCCTGACAACCTCAACTCATCAACAGTCCGCTTCCAACCATGACTTTTAATAACATTTCATCTCCTTTGTCTCAATACCTTCCCATCCATTGTATTTCCTCAGTTTGAAGGAGTAAAAATCACCCTACTCATACAGTACAAGAACCTGCACTAGTACTACTGTGTAAAGCTTAAAATGTTAAGAGTGCTAAAACTGAAATTTGCTTAACATCTTTGCTAATATAATGACAGTAAAAGCATGAAAGGTTTTAAAACAGTTCCTTAATTACCCTCACTAAAGCTTAAACGAGATTTTGAGCACCCAAAATGAAAATACAACTTCAGTATAGATGGTACTTGAAAAGTACCTTGTTTTTGAATCTGGATTTTTTTTATTTTTAACAAACAAACCTAAGAGATGTTCGAAACCCAAGCACAACTAACCTTTAAAGTTTATCATTATCATTGTAATAGTCATGATCGCAGTCACATAGTCATTCACCAGGCAATGTCATTATCATGATCACTGCCATTGTCACTGTTGCTGTCACTGTCACCACTATTATTATCAATCACCATCACCATCTTCATCAAAATTATTACATGTAGTGCCACTAAAGTCATAATCATCATTGACCCAGTAAATTATAATTATTGTAATAATAATAATAATAGTAATAATAATAATAATAATAATTATTATTATTATTATTATTATTATTATTATCATTATCATTATCATTAAACACTACACTGCATATCAATACACTACCACCAACAATGACAGTATTTGCCCTTGTCTTTTTGAGAAAAAATGAAGAAAGTTCTATAGGGCAAAGATGCCTGAGGTTCACTTAAGAGCATTTTTGCTGTACATGCTGCACTCACTAGCTCCTTTCTTTTTCTCCCTTCTCTTATACATTTTCACCCACTCTGTCCTTAACAATTCACCTCATTTCTGCCTTCTTCCTCCTCCTCCTCCATCCTTGGTCTTACAGCAATAGTCTTTGACAGGGCTGGCTCCAAAGTCTCAGGCTGTGCAACATAAGCTGCAGAGGCATCGCCAACATGAGGACCAACTGTCTCTCTCCTCTCTGACTCACTCACTGTAACTTCACCAATGTCCTGCGGCAGTGGTGTGTAATGATGGAAGTCTGTGTAACATTTGAGAATTCTCTCAAATCTGCTCTTATCCTGGTCGATTATTGTGGGATTCAAAATCAACCCAACTGAAGCAAAAGCTTTTGGTGCAGCAGGTCTTGCTGGTGCTGGCTTAGTCGGGTCAATTGTGATGTCTGGGAACATGTAAGTGTGAGGTTCAGTGTTGAGGACTGGAGATCTGCCAGGAATCATGGGAAACATCCATGCTGCACACTGGAGGAAGGCCGGGGAACGTTGGGAATCTATAGATTGACAACAAAAGACTGTTACATTTTCAAAAGTGATAAGTGTTACTAGTCACTGTATAAACTGCAGGCCCGTAGGCAGGGGGTGTTGCAGGGTGAATATGCACCCTCCCCCCCCCACCACATACCTAAAAAGGTCCCCATTTGGAGGTTTAAGAAGATGATGAAGAAGCCAAAATATTAGGTTTATCGAAACTGTTAGTGCTACAGTAAATTGAAATGACTAAAAAGTGTGTTTGTCCCATAAATTTGGCTTTTAAGAGTCCAAGTTAACTAAATTTGCACCCCCCTGACAAAAATTCTGCCTACTGGCCTAAACTGTCACAACTTGTCAAGTTTGTTCATTCAAATAAATTTAAAAAACTAAAGCTAAAATATTGAGAAAGGAAACAAACAATTACTTTGCAATATAATTTGGTAATTCTCACCTGGTTCCCAGTTAACAAACTGGAAGGCATACAGTGTTTGTGGTTGGGAAAAGGTTGTCACATTTCCTTGTTCACTGACGAAGAACATCTTTACACCTACAAACAACAGTGTACTGTACATTTGTAAAAGAAATGCAAACAGGAGTGAACTCTAACAAAATTTTCAGGCACAATTACATGTGGTCTTACCTGCAAGTTGGGGATTTGGAACCTGATTATTTGAGTGCATGCAGATGTTTTAAACTTAAAAAATTAGAACAGTAATAGTCACGAGTGCTTTAAATCTGCATTTGCAACTTTTGTGTAAAACAAAAAAAGAGTATATTATGTACTGGTGTATGACTTGTAGATTTCAATTACTGTAACTTCAAACCATACTAGACATGAATTTATTATGATCACATTTAAGGTGGCTCGATATGGTTTTCATGTATTAAGTGCATGACTGTGCAGATACCAAGTGATCTGAGTGTAAAGACTTTTAAATTATTACCTTTAGACCATTTGAAAGCAACCAAGCGTAATAAGGAGGTTTTCAACTGTGTTTAGCATCGCTTTATAAACGTTGTTTGGCTGAGATCACAGATTAACACACTTTTCAAAAGTACAGATTTTCCGTAATTTTTTGTTTGTTTTGCGATTTTCTCCGAACTTCTTCTGTGAAATTTGCTGAAATTTTTTACAGCACTTAAGTCTGTCATGCTAACTCAACAAAAACAAGAACATAGAATTCCTAATGCTGGAGTTCCCGCTGTATGAAAATATATGTTTTTTGTAAAAAGAAATATATTCAGCGTACAGTTTTCAATAAAAAATGGGCTTAGAAGCGGATGGCCAATCACTTCTACCCTGCAAAGTTTAAAAAAAAAATTCACCAAAGGGAACGTGAGAAATGTCCATTGAAAAATCATCAGACCATTTTTTATAAAATCAAAATGCAGACTCGACAAGTGCGCATGTGCTGAGTCCAGATTGCTGTACTAAAAAAGCTCGCACAGGCATGTCACATGCAGTGATAAAATCATATCGAGCCACCTTAAATTTATAATTAAAATAATTAAAAATTTAATACAAAACAAAATTCTTGCCATTCTCAAGGACCATAAGCTCTTGAACATCTTCCCACGAGGCTCTCGGAGAAGCTGATCTAACAGCAACTTCATGATTTAATCCATTAGCCATGGCAGTCTCCCGAGAAGAGGTAGCCACAGAGTCTTTCTGTGACGACAAAACCTCAATTCTTTCCTGCACCTCTTTCTTGGCACTAAACATTCAAAACAGAACAATATAGATTAATCAAAAACCTGATATAATTCCCCAAGGGAAGAATATATACATGTATATATAGACATCACCTCCAAATGTCCAAGGGAGAGGGGGTGGGAGATTTTAATCTCCCCCCCCCCCCTTCACAAGGTATTGCAGAGCTAAAACTATAGCTTTTTAAAAAGTGAAAATTACTGAATGATTGAAATAAAATTTACATTAATTTTATTTACCTGTATCTGGGGTCTGATTTCAGGACACATACTTTGATGTTAATTAGGCTGAACTAATTGCTCAAAATTTATGCAAATTAAATTAATTAACATAATTATGCAAATTAATTTTTATAGCAAAAAATCAAATACTTTTTACTTGACAAAATGTGTTTGAGTTTCTTCTTTAATTTCCATTTTACTTCTTGAAACTTTTTCTAGCTTTGAACCTGAACTTTGAACTTGAAAGCAAACCAAATCCAAACAGAGTATTTCATTCTATTTCTATTTATCTCCCTCCTTCTCTCCAAACATTAGCATAGGTCCAAAGTGACCCATTTTTTTTTTGTGGATTTGACCTGCATTTAACATCAAAACCTGCCAACCCCTCTGGCTAGTAAGGAAAATAATGTGCAACTGCATTGAGATTCTGTATTTCCTACCAAATTTGCCAAACATTTGCCAAATTTCTTTTTTATTTGAGTTTCAGAACAGTCATTGTAAGTGAGTGCTGCAATGTGCCAAATTAGCCAATGCTAAATCTCAGAACACTGAAGGTGAGTGCCATAATTCCAATCATTTTCTTCAAAATAGTCTTACTTTCAAAATCCCCTCCTCCACTGGAGTGAGTACTGCCAAGGGTTACTAGCATTTGACTGCATGTACCAAAAACTTGGGACCCTTGTATTAGCAACTGAAGGATAATTTGTGAATAATGGTACATGATTATGAAGCTCAAAGTCCTTGTAGCCTGAGTGCAGGTAACTGCAAACTATGTTGTACATGATTGTATTTTATTAATTTATAGCACAACATACACTTTCATTTTCTCCTGCATCTCTCTTGCTTTCTCCTGCTCTGTTCCTGTGCCATTAACTTTGATACTCAATCCAGTGATCAGACTTCGCAGCCCTTTAATGAAAAAACCATGTTACGAGAAATTGGTTGTCAGCTGCTCTGCCACAACGTCAGTATAAATATAACCCTTCCCCTCCTCTTCCCATCCAAAAATTCTGGAGATACAACTGTCAGCGAATGTCTATACATGTATATGGTATTAGCCACTTCCATTCTAATTAAAACTTTCACATATTATTTTTAACTTATTCTGTACATAGCATGACAAACTGAGCTAGTACGGTATACCACATGACTGTATAAATATATAATTAATTGTAAATACTCAGCAACTAAACTGTATATGGTAACATTTTTTAAAACTGACACATTTTCTTGGAAAATTTGATTTAATTACACCAAAACAATAAAAACATAATTAAGTAATCTACTTGGTTTTTGGTGAATAACATGACCTTTTGACACTCTTTTCATATTTGTTCAAAAGTGTTTATGTTTTTTTAATGCTAGATACGGTTTGTTTTAGACAAAAGTAATGAACTAGTGGGGTGCAAGTTGATGACTCTGTGCGGCCTACAAAATGTCATTTTGCTTTTTCAGTTGGAAAAAGAGAACGTTTAGTTTCCATGATAATTTTTGTTTGAAATTTGTAGGCAGCTTTAATTATTTTTTACTACAAATCTAAAGTTATGTCTTGCTTTTCATTGTTTTATGCCCTTAACTAGCACCCTGATAAATTACATTCACAGGAAATAAAACTAACCTTTCTGATAAAGTTGTAGAGCTTGGCGTTTTTCTCCTTGCTCATCAAACTTCAGTGCATCATTGATACACCTAAAAAAATACCTTATTTTAAGTTTGATAATCTATAGCTTAAATGTCAAATTTCCTTGAGTATTCAATCATCTGTGGAGTGGTAAATATCATTGTCAAAATACTAAACTACAGAAACTGTAGACTGAGCTGGCCATAATATTTATAACTGACAATTATTTTAAAATGAAACCAATCACAACTCACAAATCTACACCATTGTGTCTTTTGTGTTTGGAATAGTGTAATTTGTTGCTGGGCACAGTACGAGCTGACACTTGCCATGACTGACAGAGACCAAAATAACCAGATCTCTTGAAAGAATGGGTTTCCTTAAAATAAAATATGTTAAGATCTGACATGGTGGTAAAAATCATCCTCTATCTTGCATGTTTTCAGCACCATGGGGTATATAGAAAGATAACATATGGCAAGTTAAATGAACCAATCAGATCACAATAATTATTTGCAATAACATATATCAGGGTTCCCACTTAATTAAAAAAAAAAATTTTTACTTTTCTGACTTTTCACTCGTCTGCACATTATAAAGTGCATGCCCAAAAAAACAAGTAAATATATACAGGGACAAAGATAACTCTGTTCTCAAGTTTATTTCCAGATTGCACTTGATCAAGGGTCCACATGTACACTGTACAGGGTGCATATTGAGCTATACAAACTCTGATTTCCATATGTACCAACATGAATGCCAAAGAAATGAAGTACAACCTTAAAGCTTGTTCACAAAAGACATACATATGCAAATGCATAAAGTATGTGTGTGAATGTCAGTGACACATATGCAAGAAAAAGGACAATCTCCTTCATCTTGTTCATGCCTCATAGTCTTGTATTTGCTCTTGCTTCACAAATTTTTTTGTATGAAATGAGGTGAAGCAAGCTCAGATACCCTAGCAAGCCAAAGACTTGCAGAGACAATCACACATGCGTAACCTGCTGCTTGTATTGTTTGTGACACTTGCAGCCCCAGTATAAATGTCCTTGTGTTTGCATTTGCACCTGCATTTGTGTCTCTAGTGTGAACATGTAGACCATTTAACACTTGTGTAGAGACACTGATTTGTCCCAGACTGTGAGACACTGTATGTACATAGTTTTACCTGTGCTGGTATTTTTATAGAAATCCAGAACAAGTACATGATCTTGTATATGTTCTGAAAGGCTGTTCAAATTTATTTAAAATTACTTTAATACTATTAAATGATGACCATAAATCATTTTAAAATAAGAACAGGTATAACTGAACTACCTCTAGGTTCATGAACTATAGCTAATGGCAATAATTATCTATTTCGTTTTCACAATTGACGCAAAGTAATAAACTTAATATGATATTTCAAAAGACTAATCAGGATGACAGATCTTAGCTTTGACCATACGAACTTAAACGGAACATTTCCAAAACATCCAAGGTCCTAGAAAAATATGCATTTAGACCGGTTCCATCAAGTAAATGAAATCCAAGTGCTTCAGTTGTAAACTACAACTTTAATTAAAACTAAAACAATCTGAGTGTGTTCTCACCTGAAGGCCTCCTTATAATAGGACTTAATCTTCATAGGCCCCTCTTTCTCCATGTTATTCAAGATAAAAACCACCAAAGAAATATATCAAGATCTGTTTATAACTGCGACTTTCCGCCACTTGATATAATTCTTACGTTTTCTTCCCAAAATAGAAGCTGTATCGTACGATCGCCATTTTATCATCTCGGCTCCTACGCTTGGACTCAGACCTCTCAACGACAAACTGCGCGCGGTTGATCCTCGCGGAAGGCACTAAGAATTACAGGAGACTGGTGACGTGGGCATTTCTTACGGGCTGAGGCGACTTGATACCAACCAGATTCACATCTCTATACATGCAAGGTCTTGAAACCAATAATTTTCTAAGTTTTTTGCGCAGGTAACAGAAAAAAATAAGTTTCTAGCAAAACACTGAAAAAATTGAAAGCTCTAGCTCTTTATTTTTTCTCAAAATGTAACCAGCAAAATGGAGGGGGCAGGGCCCTTCGCCTGCCCCCCCCGACCTCTCCGCGGTCTCTGTATAGTGGGTCCGTATGAAAAATGAATGAATACTGTTGAAAGTTGCAAAGCTGTCGATCAATTTTTGCTCAGTCTTCAAAACAGTCGAGAGGATTTTCTTTTTCAACAGTACGCCATTGTAACCCAATAAAAAATGGTTATCTGGATAGCTATTCGAGTTCGCCGATGTCACGTATGAACTCCTTAACGAGTTAGTTTTTGTACCGTATTGACTGCACGAGTCGTTCATTCAGCCATTCTTGTAACAGTTGCAGCGTATCTTTCAAGTTCTTATAACAAAATAAGAGCTTTTTGAGCAACTCTGACCTTAAAAGACTGACAGAAATTGAATATAATTTTTATATCAGTGCATATTTATGTAGCAACAATGTTCACGATCATTGTACTTTTCAAGCATTAATCACAAAAGAAATATAGTTGAACGTACCCTGAGAGCACAGATCTCCCAGTTAAATTGTCACGAAGAACGATAGAGAAGAACGAGAAGAGTATAATTAATTCTTCGTGACGATATGAGAAATCTCTGCTCGCAGGGTACTATGGAGACATTACAGAAGTCAATTGGAATTATACATGTCCTTTTCCTTACTATTTAGTCTAAGTCCAGTTTTGTCGCTGTTTTATAGACCGATTTTGAGTTTCACAATACACCCCAGTGACAATAAACAAAAACTTTGAGTCGAGGCCAAAACTGAAGGCCAAAATACAGCATATGTATGGGAACTTGGAACTTGACCTCGACTTAAAGTTTTGCCTCTATTTACGTTTACAATATATTTACAAAAACCTGAAAACTGTAAGCCCGGCCACACAATCATGTTTGGCAATGCGATAATTGATCGTCTCTCTACATTATTGTATAAAGTATAAACGAAATGAAAACATATCTAGAAATAATTTTTAGTATTTTCAACTGGAAATTAAACAATGATCAATACGAAACTAAACCATACGAGCTTAAATGAACCCATCATGCCGTTACACTTTATTTAGTTGACGGTATAATAACTCAACTCTCGGAGCGAGTAATATGCGGATATGTGTCTGTATGAACTGAGACCAATTTCGATATATTAAAATTCAGCCTGAAACAAAAGACATCAACAGGAAGATCTGAGGATATTTTGTTTTGATATATTTTATTCCCCAGAACCTCGTGTTGACGTCTTTTGTTTCAGGGTGGTTTTAATATATCGAATTTGGTCTATTCAATTTTAAACGTTTCAAATGTTGGGTTTACAGTCGATTAGACTTGTTGACATTTGTATGAATCAGTTATGTTTGTCTGCGACGTATCATCCAAGCAAATACTAAACATCAACTGTTTATTAGTTTGTTCACCAAGTTCTGACAAAGCATTTATAACGATGACGTCCGTTTCAGCAATACCAGAAATCATAACGTGAATTTTGAAGCCAGGAAGTGCATGTGAGCTTGCGAGGCCGAGGGGGTAAGGGTTGGTAAGATATTAACTAGTGGCAATTATTCATCAAGCATTGGCGATACCTATACGAGTTCGAGCTTTAGTTTAATTAATTTAGCTATTGTTTTTTTCTTAGATACACATAGTTTTGTTACCACCATTAGAATTCGGTTTTACAAAGCTGGCAACTTACAAAAGGATAAAGTCCCCTTCAGAATAACTGAAAAGGCAAGAAACGTAGAGCTGAGCCGCCACTTAATAATTAAACAACGCAGGATACGGTCGGCAAATAAAGACTTGCGCACCAAAAGAAAAAAAAAGGAAACCGCACTTTCAATAATTTAAGAAAATAGAAATTTGAAACATGTCTGTTGTTAAACATAACTCAACGTGTGCACTTAACTAATAATTCTATTTAATACAAAATGTTAAATAATCACGGAAGTGAGCGAGCATCCTGCGAGCAAAACTCTCCCTTTTCCCCTCCCTTCTTCGCAATTCGCTAAAGCTGAAAAGTGAACACACAACAAAACAATGTTCTTTGTCCTAATCACGGCGGTAAAACTATCAAGAAAACTCTCAGTTAAAGTTGAAAAATGTTTAGTGTTATTATGAATCTCAAGGGAAGTTAGTCAACCATAAAGATGACTCTTTACTCGAGTACGTGGACCTTTGTGGGCTTCTGTGCCCTGGAGCGCCGCATGCCGGTTCCGTGCAACACAACATGTATTTACAAGTCACTAAATCATATAACTTTTACAACAAAGACAAGATGATTTGCAATTGTAAGTCGAGCAAATATAAAGAAGCAAAAAGTCCTCCGTTATCAAAGCGTTTCAACTACCTGAAGGTCCTTGATACACTGCAAAGAAGAGTTAGATTATGGCGTCGATGATTTCCTTGACATTTGCTCTCCTTTTGATGCTTCTCGCTATGGGACCAACAAACCTTTTTGGTTCTCCACTGGAACAAGTCGAAGGTATGTTACGCTTAGCGGATTGCGAAGTACACATTAAGGTACACGCATTTTTACAGGGACAATTTTATCAGAGCCACGAAACTCAAATTTACCTAAAAGTTAATGGAACAATTTTACAGTTGCGGCTTGAATTCAATACCAATGTACTATTTGTTAAAGTTCTTGAGTGATGCAGAAAATTACCTAACTCATCCAGCAACAAGCGCAGATATTGGGGTACAAATACATAACTGTTTTTCACAGGGGAGGAACGGAGTGTAAAAGTTCAAACTCATGCAGATTTTTCTTAAGCATTTTAATTATGCAGCCATAGTTGGGGCTGGTGCCGGCTTCAAGAGAATGCCAATGTGTCAGTAATCCTGTCAAAAGAAAACCACCTTTTGAACTGAGATAAGGCTCAAAATGTCGCAAAATTTTAGAACAATGAGGTTCAGCCCAAACTGACTGATTATTTTCTAAAAAGCGTAAGCGGCAGGCGGATCGGCATAATTCGCCTTATCGTCCGACAATTAACCGTGTCGCCTGTTTTTGCCGTCCTGTATGATTGCCATGCAAAAGTTATCTCAAATCTAGCTCACTCCGCGCTTGGACTATTCTTAAAAACGCCGAGGCTCACTCGCACTTTCGGTACTCGTTGCTTGACCTTCGAGAAATATAAAAGTTGACACTTGTATAGGTAGAGTAACAATTTTACGCTTAATTTCAAGTTTGCATTATCAAAGTTCTTGTGGTTGTTGGAATCCGGGTTAGTTACCCCTTACACGAGCTTCCCCTTTTTCCTTTACAAGAATAAACTTAATTTAAAAGAAAACCGAGGCTACTTTGCAATAACAACAAGATTAAGGCAAGGACGAAATCAGGGTCAAGTTCTATCTCACTGAGATCCATATTAAAAACACATTAGGACAAGTATTTTATGCATAAAATTAAGACTGAACAATTTAGGAACAATTTGAAGCTGGATTTTCCACAAAATTAAAAAACAGAGCTTCGGATAAAATTGTCTGGTTTCAATTGAGTTCTTAATGAAACGCATCAGCCACTATCCCTCTCCGTCATACGATTATAACAATAAGAAAAGCATTTGTTAGTTTAAAACTGAACACAGTGATGCTGCAGCATGTCTGATGTGGTCGTGTTCAGTAAAAAAAGAACAACAATAAATTAAATTGAACTAAACTATAAGTAAGTAAAAAAAGACTGATTATATAAGATAAAAAAAACTCTGTAACAAACTGATTAGTCAAAAGTGAAAGAAATATCAAATAACGGAGAAAGTTTCTGAGTTTATATAACGTTAATAGAGCTGTACATGCAGGGCTGTTCAAAATTTGATCGAGAAAAAGCAACTGATTTTCTCGTCTTTTTTTAAATCAGGAATTCAGTAACACACTAAACTCAGATAATCAGCTGCAAGACCCCAATGTACACCCTGCCTTGGCAGATGTGAAAGAAACAGTTGAAATAGAACAAGGAAACTACGTGGCAGAACTGAACGACGGCGGAGAAGAAAAGCGGACTGCAAAGCGGTATGATCTACATGAGTAATTTCTATGCTTATATCTTATAAATGTTTCCATTCCGGGTAAATTAGAGATTACACATTTACTGCTGCTGCTTAGCTGCATGCTATTTTCTTTAATACGAACGTCAATTTTGTCAGTTATATGGGCTAAAAGGTTAAGCGTTTGTCCTTAACTTTTTTGATCCTCAAAAAAAAACGGTGGCCCAAAAGTGTCACGGCAATAGAGCAAACTCACGGCAAACTAGAGCAAACTCGCGGCAAACTAGAGCAAACTCACGGCAAACTAGAGCAAACTCACGGCAAACTAGAGCAAACTC
>JAOBYE010349872.1:0-14902 GCA_025403585.1 Parazoanthus swiftii | reverse complement strand
GGTAAGTTTCTAAAGGTAATTTGCATAATAAAAGCCGTTTTTGAACGTGAACAAACACACGATTTCACCCTCAACTGGAGATTTTCACGGCTTATGTTTCAATCTCACGCGCTTTCTGCAAACACCGTTTTCAACACGTTTTCGTTATCCCCGGTGCTATTTTCATGTAAAGAAGGAATTTTACGATCAAACACCGAACGCTATGCAGATTTTTTGCAACGCAATAGGTAAAAGACTAGAGTGATAAATTAGCGATCGAGACAAATCGACGAGTTAAAGTTTTTCAATCTCTTGTTGACCACGGATTATCTTTTTAAGGTCTATTGACGGCTGTATTATAAAACAGAGCTTTGTGTATTTTAAATTGCGGATTTATTACTGTTACTACCGGTATATCTGTTAAAAAGTTCAATGGCTACAGTTTTGCTGTGATTTTGAAAAGAGATCAAAATAAACATATCTCCGAAAGGGTCGGCGTTGGTCACGTCCTTCGTACGGAGCCCAGTTAGTGCAATTTACGTTTCCTCATCAAATTTCCGTGGCACGACTTTAACTTTTATGTTTTGTTTCGGCACGACTTTAATTTTTATGGCACGTGTCAAAGTTTTGCGGCACGTGCCAACGTTTTTCAGCACGTGCCAAAGTTTTTTTTTGCACAACTTTAAATTTTCGGCAAGCGTTTAATTTTTTGGCAAGACCTCAATTTTTCGGCACCTGTCAAACATTTTTGCACGATTTCGAAGTTTCGGCATGTACTTAATTTTTTGCACGTAGTAATCTTAATTTTTTTTCGGAAAAAGCAGTTGGCCACGCCGCTGATAACAAACTGACTAACTTGATTCAACATGGCGGACTTGGGGACCAAGCGATTTTGTCTATTGTTCCTTTTGCTCGTTACTGAATTGTCGCCCAAAAGCGCGGCAGTTTTGCCAGCCTACACGCCCGTCTTACAAAATGTGAGGATTTGATTGAAAGCTATTTCAACTTGGGACTTAGCTACAATGAGATTCTGTTGTTCCTGGGTTTGTCGCATGGTTGCTTTTTCAGCGTCCCGCAATTAAAGCGAATATTCAAGCTTCTCGGACGGGGAAGAAGAAACCGTTCAAACCCCCAACTAATATGCGAGGTTATTGATCACGGTGGTCGTCATTCCCAGTCCCGCGCAGTTGACCCTGGAAGGCATAAACCAAAAAAAAAAAGAAGAAAATTGAACACGTGCCAAAAAACTAAACGCGCGCCAAAAATTTATGGTTGTGCCAAAAAACTTTGACACGTGCCATAAAAATTAAAGTCGTGCCGAAACGAAATCAAACGTGTGCCATAAAAGTTAAAGTCGTGCCACGGAAATTTGATGAGGAAACATGAATGGCACTAACTGGGCTCCGTACCTTCGTGCAGCTTTCCTTTCGTTGTCAATTTCAGTCGTGTCGTTCTGGCGCCAAGCGAATGCAAATTTTACCCACGATAAAACACGCTACGTTTTTGTTTTCGTATGCAGTTTATTTTTTGTGTTACAAACAGGACAAATAAACTAATGAAGGGTGCATAGCTGTTTTTTAGCGAAAATCAACAGTTACAATTGCGGTCACAAAAAACCAAGCGCAATCAACTCGTTCACAAATGGAATCTTGATTCCCAAAGCTAGGTCGACTTCGCCCCACGCTTGAATGCCTTTCATTGCAAAAGCACTTTATTATTGTCAGATATTCATAAAACGACCTTTTCGAAGCTTTTGAAGCGGCATTAAACACAAATTTTTGTAGACTTTCTGTAATAGTTCTATTATTACTACAATTTAATTGTACTATATATTTATATTAATGTATAAGATAATTGTGTATAAGAATACATTTCATGTACGGTATGTATATATTCTATAAACATGCTCTATGACGTTTTTGTTGGCAGGAAAAGGGCTTTGCTTGTTAACAATCTTCCAACCATAATTGGAGCAGTGTTAATGTTTGTATCATACTATGTCAAGGCTCCGTGGCCACTGATACTGGGCAGGCTCATCATAGGAGTGAGCTGTGGTAGGTATACATGGTAGTTATATATTATTATTATTAATGTATTAATTTGACTGTTCATACTGACGCATACATAGTTGAGTATTACGCTCCAAAGCATTCTGCTTTACCACAGCACTGTGTTTTGCAAACATCACAGCCAAAGGTCCCACATTTGTAGTGTGGTGGCCTACGTTTAAAGAGACCTGCACCAGTAGATCCGCCTTGGAAGGTAATTAAGGGCGCTCTGAAAAGACTTCGTGTCTCAGTCTATAGTGCCTGGCTATGCAATGCTGACGAGCTCTTATAAGAGCGAAACAGCTGTCCATTGCTGCTGCTTCCTTGGTACCTCGGCTGCGCATGTGTGGTTCTTGGCATTGTGGATACTTTGTTGAGCACTCTGATTTTGGGACTGTGCTAAACTTCTTTCGTACTATTTGCATTACGCATAGCTCACTCTTTTGAGTTTGAGCACTCTGGTATACAGAAGTTCAGTCTCAAAATCCTTCTCTGAGCTGCACTGATGAGCCCTCAAAGGGCGAAACAGTACATGTCTGCAAATGGAGTAGTTGCATAACTATGTACATATGTACATACATTACATACGTATACATAGTTTTTACATATGTATGTAAATACATACAAACATAAATACATATAATTATAAATATACAGTTCTAAGCTCTTATGAGCTTCTGTTCATTATAATTATTTATAGGTAATATTACTGACCAATATAGACAGGAACTTAAATAACCCAATAGGAAGCCTCAACATTCCATGGATCGTCACCAGATTTCTGTTATGAGAGTTGATACACTGTTGCAGTAGCTTCGACAGCCTTTTAAAAAGCACCACCATAAGCTACTACATTAAGGAATACCACATCCATTATGACCAGGATCTATGGCTATATAGATGATAAATGCTAACAAGCTTAGAATCATCTGATCATAAGTAAGTTTTTGTTATTATAAATTTGATGTGATCATTCAGGTGTAAACACAGCAGTAGTACCAATGTACCTGTCGGAAATAGCGCCAATCCCTCTGAGAGGAGCTCTTGGCACCCTGAACCAGCTGGGAATCGTCACTGGTATCTTGCTTGGTTTTGTTCTTGGCTTAACACAGGTGAATTAAGATTTTTGTTCAATTAAAGAAATTCCTTCCAGTGACCTACAAATAACTGCCTGTGACCAGTGTTCATTGCAAGTACTGTTAGGCTCATCTGCAATCCATTAGTTTTTGGTCAACAGGCGTAATGATGGTTGAGCTCACCTTCCAGAGTTTTTTGAAGAAGATCCTGCAAATTTTATTCAAAAAAAACTACTGACAAATCATGATATTTCTTCAACCTTGTCCAATAATTATTGCAAATCGACATTCATCCATTCTTTCTTTCTTTCTTTTTTTACCATTTTTGTTCATTTAGTAGAATGAATGCCCCCTTATAATGACACATGTGTATACACATCCCATTTAAAATAAGTCATCAACTTAAATGAATCCCTGTCCCTTTAACTTTAAAACATTGGAAATATGAACACACGTTTATTTTTGTAGCAAAGTTTACAATTGCTAGCTAGCGAAAGTGACTGTAAATAAGTTCAATTTAAGTTTTGCTGAAAGACATAAAAACACAGCAAAGAGTTTACTACAAATGCTGCTGACACTGTTTGGCTCTTTTTCTTTAATTACAGGTATTAGGAACCGCCACTGGTTGGCCGTACGTTGTAGGTTTCAGTCTCTTTCCAGCTGTTCTTCAGCTGCTAATGCTGTTCCCTTGTCCACGGAGCCCAAGATATCTACTTCTTAAACTGAACGAGGAAGCGGAAGCTGTTCAAGGTACTGTATAATATGTCAAATTACCAATAATAATTATTATAACTAATAATAAACATTGACAACTATTTCATTTTTGCTTTGAGAAATAAGAATATTTCCATATAAGTTGTTTCGTCATTTGTAGGCCCTAAACTCGCACCCTTAATGTGTACGGGGTGGGGGGTAGGGGGTGGAAGAACATACTTGATCCTGACCTGTCCGTTAATGAAAAACGATAATAAATGCCTTTAATTGAAACTTTAAATGTCATATCAGTGCACACCCTGCCACCGACGGTATATTAGTAAAATAAGTTCACCGGTCTAACTCATTGTCCGTAAGTATTTAGGGGGTGGGGGCTTGTAATAGAGAAAGCTTGATAAAGAGAAGGAGTTTATTCAGAGGTCAAATTCTTGAAAGGTTCAGTGACATACGTTAATAGTGTCACCAGTGCATGGGTTTAATACTAACCACTTATTAACCGAGAGTGAGGTCTGTATGGGAGATACTAAACTGAAGCCTTGCTGTATTGACCGGGCGATTGCGCGCTCAATGCGTCAAGGCCGAAGTTTGATATTTTCCGTACAGACCTCAGTCTCGGTTAATAAGTAATACTTATTGTATGGCGTTTTCCGGTAACGCGCGGGCGTAGGTCTTTAACAATAACGACATTTGTAACCGCTTTTGGAGAGGGTGCTTAACAGAAAGTTTGTGCACCGTAGTTACACACAGTGCTTTGGTAACATCTTATTCAGATACTGGTTGTCTACACTTAAAACGTATCCCACTATTAATTGCTTTCTTGTTTCCTGCCAGCTCTAAGAATTCTCCGCGGTACACAGGATGTGTCAGAAGACATAGAGGAAATGAGGGTGAGGTTGAAACCGTCTGTAATCGAAGCTCAGCTTTTCAGGTTGAAATCATATGCTTTCTCTACGTCATGTTATGCATTTTGATGTAAAATTTAGTGCTTTAGTTGTTTAAAGTTAGTTGTCCATATAGACCACTTTCATAAATGGCGGCCATTTTAATATTCTTTTGTCTCTATTCAAATAAACCTCACTAGCCTCGTTCAGGTTAATATATTCTTTTGATTTTTTGACTTAAGAACGAGGCTAGTCAGGCTAATTTAAATAAAACAAGAGAATACTAAATAGCCGCCATTTATGAAAGTGGTCTATATGATTTTAACTTTGTTCGTGTAATATTATTTTATTACAATGGCTGCATTATATACAATACTTTATATTAATTTTTACATCATAGGTTTCTATTGTAATTTTTATATTTTTTTACATTTTATATTCATGTAATTTTTATCCATAAATCTTGTAATATTTTATCTTTTTACTATTTAATCCTGTATTGTAATGTAGAATTTAGTGTGCACAGGGCTCCCGTTGATAGCAGTCTTTAAAACTGAAGGGACTACCCTGTGCTAAATAAATAAAGGCGATTATCTATCTTATCTTATCTTATCTTTATATGTATCTAGCGTTAATAGACCGTTCAAAATCAGGAACATTCCCAATTTCTCGCCGGGGAGGGGAGGGGAGGGGGCAACTTACCTGTACTTTGGGTTTGGATGTGTGGCACAAGCCCTCAAACCCTGACTCCGCTGTTTCAGACCTGAAAAAGTAATTATTTGCTTCATCCTATTTCACACCAAACTGCAGAAATCGATACCCATTTCAGACCAGACAAAACACACATACCTGTAAAAGGGCAAACAAAAACATCGCATGGTTGCAACGTAGCGGGCCGGCCCGTAGTTTGTTTCTCTTTTCTTCCGAAATCCACGACTGAAGAAAAGCTTTTATGGCTCACAAATTGTTTTAGAAAACCGTACCGCTTCTCAAGCAAAATGTATACCGTTTTCCTGTCCGTTTTCAGGACAAGGGTACATAAACAAGAGTATGGTTTAAGAGTATGGTTTTGAGCAAAGTTTACCCCTTAAATTAAAGGGGTGGAACGTACACGTATATAGTAGTCATTTGAGTGGAATACCCCCGGGCTTTCTCGTCAGAATGTTTTCAAACGTGAGAAATGCGTTTTTTTATGTGGTTGTTGCGATTCTCAAAACTGTGCTGACATCCAAAAATGAAGGAAAAGCCAAAGCAGTTCTTTAGCGTCTTTGATGTATGCCAGTGACGAGAGAAAATGTTCAGCATCTGTCATGAATCGGCAGTCAGTAGTTGCTGTATTTTACTCGGCTCTCATTGAAATAGCATAGTTAACATGAAAAAGGAGGACATCAATTATTCTCATCAATGCACCATTTTTCAATTGCATATTTTTGCTAGAAGCATTCCCTCGTGGGGGCTAATAAGTGATGTATAAGTGGAATGAATGAGCCCAAATTTGACCGAGTAATTACTTTTGGCCCGCACAAGGGAATGGATTTAGCAAAAATTTGCATCAGAAAAATGGTGTATTGTGGCAGCATTTAGGAGTGCGGGCGCAGGTGACCAGCGGACCTCGGTTTCGCGATGCCGAGTCTAAAAACAAATCTAGACTTTATATATATTTAACGTCGTTGCGCTGGGAGTGGTTGCCCATTCTCCCAAGCCAGTGGCTTATGTTTAATCGCTCGACGGCACAGATCTTGGCGTGAAAGTCGATTTTGTTGAGGGAGAAAAACCATCGGGGTCAGAAGGAGATCGACAAAACTCAGCCCACATGCGAAGCCCGGGGTTCGATCCAGCTGGGTCCACAGAGGTGGGAGGCGCGAGCGCTTACCACTCGGCCATTCTGACTCACTCAAACTAGTATTGTTTAGTTTTTATTACCCAGTTAGTTATTTTTTGTTCTTAATGTATTTTATTTTTGTATTATATTAAACTTAAATTTAATCCACTACTTGTAGATTGAGCAGGAAAGGGAGCTTCAGGAAGAAAGAATCAATGTCTTCGAACTGTTTACGTCCAAGAATCTGCAGATGCCGCTGTTGATCAGCGTTGTCCTGCAGCTATCGCAGCAACTCAGTGGAATAAATGCTGTATGTATTGCAAGAGAATTCTTATTGTTTGCAGTTGCCTTTAAATTACCATTATCTTAACTGAAAAGCTGGCGTAAATCAACAAACGGTGTCCGTATTTCGAGGAGCATATAACATACGCTAAGATTGTAATTTGTCGTAGCGACCGTAAGAAATAACTTCTAATCAAAGGCAAGTTCCAAGTTCTCTTACATTTGCTGTCGTCCTTTCTGACCTCGAGTTAAAATTTTTGTTCAAGGCGCATTGGAGCGTATTATGAATACTACACCCGTTTTCATTGGACCCAAAACGTACATAAAACCATTCGTGTACACACCAGCTTTTAACATGGTTTTCACCCATCTGCACAACAATGCTGAATCGCTTCAAAAACGGTAGTTATTTGTACAATCATGTACTTGACATATAGGTGTGGACAGGGGCTGACAATATTTGATCTTATTACGAGATCAAAAATTAATGGTGGAACACTTGTACTTCCGTTTCTAAAGGTTCCGTTTTCAAGGGTCCACACCAAAACGCATGCACTGCGCTTTTTGAATGTCTCCATTTTCGGTGGGAAGTTCTCTTTACCTAACTAACTACATTTCCAATAAATAGGTTGGGAGAATTTTGCTTTATATCCCATAGAGTTTGTATTGAATGATCAGTTCTTTCATTCGCCCAGCATATTAATTAACCTACTGTAAGGAGAAGGTAGATGTTGATAACACATTGGGAGGGAAAGGGTTCAAACATGTCTTCAGGTGTCGTACACCTGCTTTAACACCGTTGGTGTTCATTTAAGGTGAGCGCGTTGCTAACGAATGGATCTGTTTTGGCCTTTGCACCCCAGGTGTTTTATTACTCAACCAAGGTTTTCACTGAGGCAGGTTTGAGTGTCGAGCACTCGAGAGAAGCCACGTGTGGCGTTGGAGCCGTGAGCATCGTCATGACTCTCATAGTAGTAAGTGTATTTGTCATCTTCTGTACTCGAATGTTAGTTCTGTAACAACTCGATAGCCCGAACAGTTAATACCTAATACCCAACCCTAGGATCAACGTAGGATCTTCCCATTGTTTATCTTACTTTTTTTTTCTTTTTCTATTTAATTTTTTTTTTTATTACTTAATGTGCGTGTACTTCATATATTCCTGTAACTGTATTTTGCAAGATTTCTCCAATAAAGCAGACAAAACAAAAACAAAACAGGTTAACGTCCCACTCAAAGGAAAAGGGACGAAGAAGGCCACACAACGGACAGACCAGGCCAAGATCTTAATATATATCAACATGGTCTCCACCCCAAATCTCGAAAAAGGCTGAATTGCTGAGTTGGTTTGACTTGTGCACAACAAAACCCCATCCCACATTCAAAGTAAACTATTTTTTGGTACATGTCTTAAAACTAACCCCAACCTTTACCCTAGCCGTAACACTCCACCTAACCCTACACCAAGGGAGAGGGTTAAGGTTAAGGATGGGGTTAGGATTAGCGTTCTTCGATGAGTAAAATACTGAGAGAAACACTCGAAACTTTCCATTCCGACTGTGTACAAAAATGGAAACCAATGTCATTGAGTTAAAAATTGTGGAATTTAGACTTAAAGTGTGCGAGTGTATGAAATCATTATCATTTCCCTTAGTTGTACCTGAGTTATCATACATCCGGTTTGAGCTAGCACTAGAGTAGTAGCCTGTAGAGGAGACAAAAAGAATATACTTATAGTTTTTATGCTGTAAAATAGCCTATAGCTTGTACATGTATGCCCTCTTGTCCAGATGCATACAAACACTTGTCTTTGGTCCAACTTGCTGCTATAGATGGCTCATCGCGTACTATGTTCAAAGTACCTTTTTAATAATTTGATTGATTATAAGCTTTAGTTTTCTATTTTGCGATTTAATGCAAACGGTCGCAGTTAGGTGTGTTTTTTATTTATTTATTCATTCATTCATTTATTTACTTACTTACATATTTACTTATTCATTCATTCATCCGTTCATTTATTTATTCATTCGTTCATTTATTTATTTATTTATTTATTTATTTATTTATTTATTTATTTATTTATTTATTTATTTATTTATTTATTTATTTATATATTTAATCTGAAGCCACGCTCTGTTGTGTGTGCCGTACCTATGTATTTAATGTGTGGGTAATCAAATGGTTTGGAGTGCAGTTCGGGATTAATCAGCACGAGTAAGTATTTCAAAGACTAACCTAAAATTGAACGAACGAAGTGAGTTCAAATTGTGGTCTTTAAAATATTTGCGAGTGATGATTAATCCGGAATTGCACGAACAAACCATTCGATTACTTGTTAGTAATATGCATTCATGAAAGAAAGAAAGAAAGTTTGTGAACCGTCGCGTAAAACTGCTCAAGCGCTGCGTTTAGCTCTTCAGATTTGTCATTTTCCATGTTGTCATCATTTCCTGACTGATTTTCCCAAGGCTTTCATACTTTGAGCCAGATTTTTGTACATATTAGTGTGTTCTTATTGGATGCCTTGTCCTTCAAAGCTTGAATAAGGCCTTTGTTACACTCGGCAAACCTGGCTGCCATTTTGTTTGTTTACAACCAGTGCAAATTACTTGTCAATCCACATGCACTGTTTGGGATTAACAGAGGGGCTCTTAGCCAACCAGATTGCAGTAATTTTTCCATGCATATTGTCAGTAAAATAATAATTCTTGTTTTAGATCAGGCTTGTGGAAGTGATTGGTCGGCGTATGCTCATGCTGATTGGAATTGGGGGAATGTTTGTATTTTATGCAGTGATGACCGTGGCATTTTGCCTCCAGGTAATTTGTAAACGTAGCCATTCGAAGACTTGAGCTATCAAATCCTAGTAGATGGCTCTCCTGTTGGTTTATTCGAGGGATGTTTGTTTTCGGGATTCATGCCGCTCTCCTTGAATTTCGCGCGCCAAAAGTATCCCGAAGACAATCATTTTTGAATAAACCAACAGAAAGCCGGCTAGCGGTAGAAGCAGCCGTAGCTCAGTTGGTTAGCGCGCGGCCTTCGGAGCTGGAGGTCCCCGGTTCGATCCTCAGAGACTCCAGCGTCTGTTTCAATTTCAGTTTCTCCAGCTCCGTGTAGCTTTATTCTTAAATCACCGTAAAACGGAGCACTGACAGAGGAACGGGGGTAAAGTGTACATAGAGGGCCGCAATTTTATAAGTTAATAACGTCACGTGTTACCTTTAGCAGGCTAGGGTTAATAATACCCTTTGGTTTCTAGATATTGCTGCTTATAATAGGTTTGAATGCCCCCACCCCGCCTTGGAAATCTGGAAAGTTCTTGGCTATTTGTGTTTTTTTCACGGGGAAACCAGGAAGTTCTTGGATTAAAATGATGGAAAGCCCTCGCAAATGTACACCGAGACAGAAAAAAAGTGCTTAACTGGGGATAGGGTGAGGATCGTAAAATACATCATGTTAATTTTACTAAAATAATAGTTATAACAACTTTTTTTATCGCGGGTAACTTGTCACAATAAAATAGAAAAACCAATGGCTCTCTTAGCTATAACAGCAATACAATTTTTACTCAGTACTACGTAGCTATTTACAACAGGTCTTAGTAAAAATACAATATTAAGAATGTAGGAAAAAATGGTAAAAAAGGGATGCAAAGATGGGAAATAATAAGAGATGGTAAAATGATCGAGATCGATGCTCTATACTGTAGCCACTGGGTATCCAAAGCTGTAGTTGTCAAACTAAATTAAGCAGCACTGACGATTTTCTTCTTTCTTTATCACGTTGACACCTTTCCTTTTAACTTATGATTAAAACTGGTTTTTGTTAAATTGACTGAGACAGACCATAGTTGGTAGTGGGACATACTCACTTCAGATTTTGCTGTTACGCTTGCGTTTTGTGCAAAATTCCAACCTTTTTTGGAATTCAATAGTATTTATGTACTGATGTGATTATTTCAGAATGTTTGGTCAGGAATGAATTACATTGCAGTTGTTGGCACCCTCATGCTGGTTGTTTTCTTCCAGTTGGGACCCGGTAAGCACGTCTGTAGTAAAGAACTGAATACTTGTGTTACAGTGATGGAAATGTTACTTAATACTCAGTTTTTCAGGTCCAGAGCAGCTTAGCAATTAACACAATTACTGTTCCTTTCACTGACCTTTCTTGAAATCGCTGTATAAAATAAACTTCAATGCATTTACAAATCTAAGTGGTTATGAGTTCGTGCAAGTATTGAAAACTTTTTCGTGTTTTTCCTACGATCCACTCAGTCGATTATTGTCCGTGTGTTCCTCAGGACCCATCCCGTGGTTCATCACTGCTGAGCTGTTTTCCCAAGGACCCCGTCCAGCGGCTATCAGTGTTGCGAGTACAGTCAACTGGCTGGCGAACTTCCTTGTGGGGATCAGCTTCCCTTCCATGCAGGTACTTGTATCTACTGTGTGATTTAACTAGAGGCTACACATATCCTAACTCGGGCCTTACCGTATGCCTGGTAACTAGTAGATAGAAGCATAGGGTACTCTTATCTTGACTTGTGCACTAGCTCCCCAAGGCGTCATTTAGTTAGCGACTAACAAAGTAAAAATTGGCTAGAGGCTACACAAAGCCTAACCGTATGCCTGATAACTATTAGATTAAAGCATAGTATATACAAATCGGACTTGTTCACTACAATCTACTATTTGCATCAGCTTTAGTTAGCGAGTGACATAGTCAATATAGACTAGAGTCTAGTAATAGCCTAACTCGGGCCAAACCGTTTGCCTAGTAAATACAGATTGAAGCAGAGTATACTTCAACTACAACCTCATGTGTGTAAGCTCCGCAAGGTGTCAGTTAGTTAGCGAGTAACAAAATCAAAATTGACTAGAGGCTACACATAGCCTAACTCGGGCCTTATCATTTTCTTAGTAAATAATAGATTGAAGCAGAGTATACTTTAATATGACGTGTTCACTGCAATCTATACCTAACACAACTAGCTCCGCAAAATTTCACTGAGTGAGCGAGAAACAAAATCAAAATTAAAAGAGGCAGGATGGCCGAGTAATTAGCGCTCGTGCCTCCCACTTCTGTGGACCCGGGATCGAACCCTGGGCTTCGCATGTGGGCTGAGATTTCCTTCTGACTCCGAGGGTTTTTCTCCGGATTCTCCAGTTTTCCTCCCTCCACAAAATAGACTTTCACTCCAGGATCTGTGCCGTCGAGCGATTAAACATAAGTCACTGGCTTGGGAGAATGGGCGACCAGTCCCAGCGCAACGACGTTAAATAAATAAAGTTTAGTTAGTTAGTTAGTTAGTTAGCTACACAAAGTCCAACTTAGGCTTTACCATATGAAGCACAGTATACTTTGATCTTCGCTATTAACCATACATGCATGGAAACGTCGCACATTGTTGCATGATTACCTCACCATTAAAAACCGTAGTATTCCCTAAAAAGTTCAGATGTTGGTTCATCAAATGTTCTTCTCTTATGTGAGACAACTCAAAATAAAAGCGACTAAATCTTGAGGTAAAAGACTTAAGGCCCTTTTACACTAACAATTTTTGGCGCATTTTTTGTTGCGATTCCTATTGAAATATTTCTTGCACTCGCGCTGTTACTTCCAAAAGTACATGCAAAACACCTGTAATTTCCGTGAATTTGAGTGCCAGGAAACTTACAAGGTTTTTGAACAATCTCAAAACTTGATACAACGTGGCAGCGAGTAAAATTGCAGTGGAAATTGTGACAAAAATTGCACCAAAAATTGCTAGTGTAAACGGGCCTTTACGAGAAAACCATTTTCTCAACGTTCAAAACGTGAACCCCCGAGGTTTGCCGTTTACGGTTTGAGCCGACAAACGCCAGCCTTATTATGTGGCTCATGAAAATAATTGTGATTTAAAAGTTTATTATGTTCATTTGTTTCAGTATTTATCTACTGGTAAGTTAATATATTGTTATGCATCTTTAAAATAGTTTTGTTTCTATGGTAACAGCATGCACTTCACCCTTACACATTCCTGGTGTTCCTGGTGCTGGTGGCGCTGTTCTGGGTATTCACCTATTTTTATGTTCCTGAGACGAAAGGAAAATCGATTGAAGAAATCACGGCTCGCTTCAGAACCAGGCGAGGTTACTGTGGTATCGACAATGGCAACTCCGAGTCTAACCCCCCTGATAGTGAACAGACCGGGTTTTAATTGCCATTTTGTTAGGGAATACATTATTATGATAATGCGAAGTTTTGCTAGTTTCATGTGGGCAAACATTAACACTTCCGTGGTTTCTATCATCCGGCCGACCCTAAATTGATTTGATCTTCAAAATTGCCGACCCTACCCGTTTTTAATGCTTTAAATTTGCTACAATTTATCTATAGTCATCGCAAGAAACATTTAATAACTAAAGTAAGTTCTTCGGTTGATCTGAAGTGCGTTCAGCCCTGCCAATTGCAATATATCGCCGTGATTTCGACTTTTTAGTCAGATCAGCTTTTTTAATTAGTAAGCCAAACGTTTTATCTATAGTCTTATTTACTTCTTTAAAAAGATTTGTATGTCTATATATTTAAATAATTTTTTTCAACAAAAAGTAACATATTAAGTTCCACCGACGACCCTGATAATTTAAAGGGTGTGTGAATGGAAACACATACTTATTACTTTGTTTGGCCGTACACCTTGTGGGGGCAGCTTAGTAATTGGTTACATTCCCCCTCCTCCCCTTCATCCCCCACAAGAAACTGGCAAACATTTTGCGTTTGGGACGGACTGCTATTTCTGAAGAAAGAGAGATGAATAATTAGTTTCAGTTTGACAAGCAATTATTTTTTTATATCTATACCTGTGCAAACAAATTTTTTGTAGACCAGCGTCTTGAAAACGTTTTTTATCTCTTGTTAGCTTCTAGCTGCAAACTGCAAACGAACTTACAAACTTCTCATCCCCCACTCTTCAGAATAAATAATGGTCTGGCCCTTAGCTAAATACCTTTCGGGAAGGGGGCCGGAAGAAAGAACAACGAACAGAACAGCTGCGAAGGAGACGTGTGTCCTCTGGATATCTGTTGTTATAACAATTGTTCAAAGTGGAGACTCTATACGAATCAAGTTCAAATCGACGATTTTACTGAACGTTCTCACTCAGAAAATTTACTTGAAGAATGAGCCACGTACGGCTGATATAATATGGTATGACATACCATGAAACGCGATATTCCATGATGTATGGTATGATATGACATAGATTATACCAGGTAGTTAAACAACGCTTTGAGTGGGATACCGTGGAGTATGCCACGCGCATTTCGGCAAGTGTGAAGAAAATGCGAATACCAAGTGACATTTTCCATGGTATCCAATGAAACAGTATTGCATGACTAATTTATCCCCTGCCTATCTCTTAGGAAAATTTACAGAAATCTTCGGAAATTTTTGGAGAACTTCGGAAACGGTTTTGAACGGTTTTTGAGGAATCTACGGATTTCGAAAGGTTTTGTAAGTCACTGGAAATGTTCGGAAATTTTTAGTGACGGTTCAAACAGTTTTCGAGGAGCCTATGAATTTTTTAAAATGTCGGGAAATCATCGGAAGTGTTCGGAAATCGTCGGAAAATTTACGGACGTGATCGGAATCGTTTGAAAACATTCGCAGGAGTTAAAAAAACCGTACTTGGTTTTTGGAAGTATTCAAAAGGGCATCAGCATTGTCGTTATAGAATACTACACCCTCTGAACAACGCAGAATGTGCAACGGCTTTCCAGACTTCTGGTTGGCTGTATTTTTAAGGCCAGCATGGGATAAAATATAGCAAGATGTAACATATACTATAATACAATATAATATAATAAAATACAATAAAAATTAACGAGCTTGTTCGTAAGCAGCTTGTTCAAAAACTATGCATACAAATAGAGTAAGACAACAGTGGCGGATCCAAGGGGGGGCATGGTAGGCCTAGATAAAAAAATCCCGAAAAATTGCCTAAAAATCTTTCCGGAAATTCTCGCTAAAAGTTCTATAAATCTCTTTTTTTTTTCTAAAAATCTCATAAATCTCTCTAAAAATCTCAAAAAATCTTCCGTTAATGTTAACGAATATCTCACA
>JAOBYE010349650.1:0-12156 GCA_025403585.1 Parazoanthus swiftii | reverse complement strand
GAGGGAGGGAAGGGCTTATTAAATACCAAACATTGTCCGAGCACAGGAAATGAGGGAAAAGGAAAACCCTTGGGAACTAAAGGGAAGAAAAAATGAAGTCAAAGAGCAAGAAATGATTCATGTGCGATTTTGAGCAGGAAGGAAAGACTCTCCTAAAACGTTTTCGCAACATTCCATCAAGTCCCAGCTCCCTGCTAAGACACGAGTTGACCTCATTATCGGATAACAAGCGGTAATGATCACTGGTGTAAACAAGTTCTGGCTTTCCGATGAGCCTAAGTACTACTGTCATCAACACACTGTGTTTACGAGCTCGCAGAAAATATCTTAAAGTTTTATATCGCTTTTGCAGCTTGTCAGTCCGAGCATGTTTCAGCCGCATGATATCCGTTGATACGGCACAGTGACCGATACTTGTAAACTGAATAGGCGGCGTAACTAAAATTCTTAGAATAACAATCAAATCGATATGAGCGGAATCGCACAGAGTTTTAAATCATTTATCAGCAAAGTCAAAGATGACTGCCAAAACAGATTTTGTTTATTTTTGTTAGAACTATATGTAAAACATGTTTAGCATTTTGTGTTTCGATGTTTGCAAATTCATACATGTTGGGCATCGCGTTTCTGTCAATATTCCCTCGCACAAATTTATCGCACGCTTTGTCGTGAGTCGTGAATACGTCAAGACTCCATGCTATAAAGATCTTCACACAAGGGGGTTGTGTTTATATACGAAATGAGCTGTCAAGTTAAATCCCTAGCTGTAAAGTGACATGACACTGATCTCAAGAGAGATAAAATACTCAACGGAGTGTGGGGCAAATACTTATTAAGATTCTTCACAGCAACACCTCAAAGCAAACGAAATATCTGTGAGCTAATAAACACCTAATACTCAATCTTGTTGACAAAAATGCTGGCAAAAATCGAGTGTAAACAAAGGAATAGCCTTTGCTCACGGTACGTGTTTTACAACTCACGATATGTTCTCGTGGTGCTTGCCAGAACACTTCACGAGCACTGGGCAGCCATCACAGCTCCAATTACAAAAATGTGTCCGTTCCGAAAGCTTGCGGCAGTAAAATTGTCTTTATCAGCATCCAAAAGACACTGACTTACGACTTCAATTCCTTTATCTCGCACTGCTGCAACATACACAACAGTAACAATCTTGCACTGCAGTCCCAAATTCTCTTTCATTACCTCAACCCGTCTCTTAACCAACTGCGAAACATTTTTTCCAAGTCGGTCACAGATTTCTCGGTCATAAGTAGTAACTCCTTCAAACTGTAGCTTCAAAGTCTCGAAGATAATATCTCGAATGCTATTATTTTCTCTCTCAACACCATTCGAATAAGTTCTCTCAGACGACTTTCTAGAAAGCGGCGGGGAGCTTTCACGACTGTTGTTAACCGACGAAGTAGTAGAACCAGTTAATGAACCGTGAAAGGAGCTAAAACTGAATTTCGATGCTCTATCCTCGTAAGGCATTGGCGAGATTCGCGACGGTGTAGAAATTCTCCTGGTGCGAATTGGCTTTGGTTCGGATTTCTCGTGTTTCTCTTCGCTGTGAGCCTTCTCCTGCTTTGAGTTGAAGTGAAACGAGAAAAGCGACATTTTTCTAGTTCTTTTGTTTGGTTTTGGAGAGGACGGTTTTCTTTCGGTCGGTGGTACCTCAAGTCGTTTCAAAGGCACATAAACTGGAGGAGAGTCGGGGGGAGAATCTGGTTCGGACTCCAGACCAGAGGTAAAATGCAGCGGGTTGGAGTTGCATCTCTCCCTAAACATACACACATCGCTAGCCCCATCCATTGTCAAAGGGCTTACTCTTTCAACAGAGACAACGCTCTAAGAAAGCGTTAAACGATGCACTTCAGTTCTTGCAGCAGCGGAAGATTAGCCTTTGCTAAAACTCATTACATCCAGCGCTCATCTGCGGAAATGTCACGAGTTTTTGCTGTATATAGCAGCTTGTGTCAGTAATTGAAGGTGGTGACACTCGTTCAACGACTGATAACGAATGGTTTGCGCTATCTATAGCTGTAATCTTGTATTTCTTGTGTTATTGGAAAACTGGACTCTAAAACTGACCGTTCATGCACTCAGGGATGCTGTCTCACAAAGACGGTGTCAGATCACAGAGAGTATATGTAGATGCTGTTACAAATACTATGTTTAGCCCACCAGCGCTTTCAAGAACATCAACACGACAATAGTAGAACTAGCAATGAGTTCCTCTTACCATTGTGCATTCACGTCAAGCTGTGAGATTTCCATAGCCTCGAGCTTGTTGTTTTCCGATATTACTATTAGCCTCGTGAAAACAGCACTAATTTTCTCTCACGACAAGTTATTAAATACCGGAAAGATTTGCTCGGTTGTTTTTGGGGGAGCGGGGGAGAGGAAAAAAAGCCTCCGAAAACTTTGGAATTAAATTTTATTCAGTTTTCTCTCTACACTTGCGCTCTGAGAGAGTTTTGCTATCAAGCTTTGAGAAAGCCTCGGTTATCTTTCTTTACAGTTCGCACTTAATTCGGCTTGTTGTTGTTAGAACTCGCGCCGGACTATTTACAATGCCTAATTGACTTTAAGGTGACTGCTTTGAATTTTTTTTGACCAGAGCTTTTAAAACGTCAACTTTGCTCAATTTACAGTTTGATGTTCTTTGAAAATCAATGAACCCATTTATACACAGCAATCCGAGGTGAGAAAGATTTGCTTTCAGCCGCAAAATATCAACAGAGGCTTCAAACACACAATTGTGGCTTTGTGCCTCAGGAAATAGTTTACAACACTTTTGAATGTTTTCAACGTGGGTTTTTCCCTTTACTATTGGTCCACGTCAGCAACGGCACAGCAGATACAGGAAAGCAAAACAACAGTTGCGAGTTTTATCGCGCCGGATTTAACTATTGTCAGAGCGTAAATTGATTGTTTAATCATTTGGTGATGTTGATTAATGCTGTCTCGTTAAATTAATTTAATGCGGCTTAAGTGATCGAAGAAATTCCCAGATCAAGACGTACGTGGGGTAATATAACCGTAATATACGAAATAACTTTTCGACGTGTGTTCTGCGAGATTTACTGAACCATCACATGTGTAAATCAGTGCGCCAATGGATTGCACTGGTTCGATTTCGTGTTGTCCCGAAGTGTGCCGCACATTAGATGTACTATTAGTATTACATAAAAACAACTCAGCTAATTGTTGTTTATAAGAATCTTCACCCCAACTTAATTAACTCCATATTCCTGACTTTATATTTCAAAGGTTAACTACCTGTCTTGTCAATCTCCTTCGGATGTTAAAAGTCTAAAAATGAAGAGTTACCTTTTCTGCTCGGGAAGAAATGCTCCGTGAGTTCCATGTTACTAGTACTAATACCGATTGTAAAACTGGCGGAGTAAAGTATTCAACAACAGTAAATTCTGTGCAGTTCAGGAGTTCGCTGATGCTACATGTAACATCTCAAATGTGTCAGAGTTTTTATACGCACCTTTTTAATGATGTTCCGCGCGCGCAACTGCAGTATCGGGCTCATCTTTCGAGTTTATCCTTCCGGTCTCGACAGAATCTACGAGTTGTGGCATAAAAAATTTGGGAGGTTCTGAGATGCCGAAAATGATTTCACATCTTCCGGTCCCATATTCACTGCTATTATTTGTTTGAGACCATTGGAATTTAAAATCTTGATGTGTTGTCCATGACGCGTCCTCCGGAACAAATCGCTGTTGCTTTACCAAATGAGCTATAATTAAGGCCAAATGGGAGCTGGCTGATGGGTAATTGAGATAATCAACATGTAAGTTGGAAGATGAAGTATTGTACAAATATCCCAAAGTAAATTCCTTTGGGGCGACAGCCATATACGGAAATGTGTCCACACGGAGAAACTGGACAGAATTTAACCTGCAGTTGACAACCATCAACATCTTCACAAATTTGCAAAAAAGAAAATTTTCCCAAATTTTATGAAAGTTACTTTAACATTTGTATAATATACAAAAAAGATCAGCATTTGCATGGCTCCGCTGATCGACAGAGCTTAAGAGTGGTAAAAACTGAAAAACTTTTTCTTTGTTGCATTTTTGAGGTGAGAAGAAATTGCAGGAACTCTGTCGTTTCGACTGCATGGTCAAGACATTCCGCCACAAATTAGGTATGTTTTTGATCTTGTCAGTCCGTAAAGCTACTGGACTTTAATTTTTCGAAATCCGTGTCAAACGAATTTTGAAGCGTTGCTTTCGCATCGAGAAAAGATTGCAGGAACTTACCGGTAATCGTTTCGTCAGGAAACAAGATCGAAAGAATCGTATTGCATAACAAATTTAAAAACAGCCGCGCCAATAATAGAACATGCACCCACGTGCATTTCCTTTGGCGGGAAACCGTTAACGTCACCACGGCATGAAACACATGTAGCTTATTTTAAAACGGTTTAGTGTGTAGTATAAATGGATATTTTTACGAGTCGTGTAGTGTTTTTGCGAGCCCGAAGGGCGACAAAGCAGCTCTGTTGTCTGTTGTTGTGGTGACACACAAAAGTAGTAATGTCGTTTGCTATTTTGGTGACGCACAAAGCAGCACGCTGTCGTCCGTTGTTGTGATGACTCACAAACAGCTCTGTCGTCTGTTATTGTGGTGACACATAAAGCAGCACGCTGTCGTCCGTTGTTGTGATGACTCACAAACAGCTCTGTCGTCTGTTATTGTGATGACTCACAAAGCAGTTCTGTCGTCTGTTATTGTGGTGACACACAAAGTAGCTCTGTCGTCTGTTATTATGGTGACGCACAAAGCAACTCTGTCGTTTGCTATTGTGGCGACACACAAAGCAGCACGCAGTCGTCTGTTGTTGTGATGACATACAAATCAGCTCTATCGTCTGTTGTGGTGACACAAAAAGCAGCACACTGTCGTCTGTTATTTTGGTGACACACAAAGCAGCTCTGTTGTCTGTTGTTTTGATGACTCTCAAAGCAGCTCGCTTTTTCTGTTATTGTGGTGACACACAAAGCAGCTCCGTGTCGTCTGTTATTATGTTGACTCAGTAAGCAGCACGCTGTCGTCTGACATTGTGGTGACTCACAAAGCAGCTCTGTCGTCTGTTATTGTGATGACTCACGAAGCAGCTCTGTCGTCTATTATTATGGTGACACACAAAGCAGCTCTGTCGTCTGTTACTATGGTAACACACAAAGCAGCACAATGTCGCCTGTTATGTGCCGTGACACACAAAGGAGCTCTGTCGTCTGTTATTATGGTGACACACAAAGCAGCTTTATAGCTTGTTATTATACTATGTCAACTCACAAAAGCAGTTCTGACGTTAGTTATTTCGGTGAGCAGGCCAGTAGCCAGGACGTTTGGTAAAGGAGGGTGGGGGTTGGGGGGGCGGGGACGGGGATGCTAACCGACACCACCTTATATAATTACGTTAAAACATTTTAGGTGGTGGTGGTGGTGGGGAGGTGTTGTGTTGTTGTTTTTTACCAAAGTCAAACTTAACCATCAGAAGTGACTATTGGGACTTTTTCCGAGGAATAAAAAACTTTTTAAACCCCGTTTTTTTGGTGAACTCCTTTTAATTGATCACACTGCAGCGGACCTTTTTGGCCCGCCGTGTGTGTGTGTGGGGGGTGGGGGGAGGGGGTGTACACGCGTCCCTGGATAAAATCTGAAAACCTTTGGCTGCTGAAACATGCGATGTTTTTGAATATCAATGCTTTCTTTTTTAAGGAATACTGACAACTAGTCTTTGATTTTATTCTCATTTCGCGTGAGATAGGATAGCCTACCTCGAATTCGAAAAATTAACTATTATGGATATCTACGTTTACAAGCCGGACTGTTTGCTTGTGCGAAATCGCCTTCGGCGCCACTCCTTCCATTTGTGTTCAAAACAAAGGCGGAGCTGCCAAGAGTGTTCCCATGACAACCAGATCAGTCATGCGTCGATGAGGATGATTCAGCATTTCACGGAACGCGGCGGTGTACAATCGATATTCTATCTCCCAAGATATGGCAGCAAGCGGCCTTTCGTTCGATAATCCGGTGTTCTCCGCTTATGCATTCTACACGGCCGTTCTGACTTTGAAAGTTTTGTTTGTAGCTCTATGGACAGTCAAGAACCGCATCGCCAACACGGTGAGCTGAGATCGAACTGTGTTGTTGTAAATGTTGTTGTTGTGTTGGTGGAACTTTTAATCTATATTTACCTTTTATCTGTGCGATCTTCAGTACAACTTTTTAAATACGAGTTATTATGATGGTTATTTTTGAAAGACTCAAACTGGGTGCTCGCTAAAAATAATCTTAACTGAACTTTGGTGTCGTGCTGCAATTACAGAGACAGCCCCTCATATGTAATAGTTATTTCTACTTCTAAATACAGTATATTTTCTTCAGTTTAGTATACATCTCAGTTATGATGTTAATGTAGTTATTTTTGTTACTTGAAGAAACCATTACCAGCACAGGTGTAGAATGACGGGGCAGCGTCACGCAATGACATTAGAGTTTGGAGTGACACAGTGTAACGAATATTTTCCGTAGATCCAACGATTTATTTTTCAAAGTTTCTTCAGTTGCACCCAAAGCAGCGGCAGTTCAGAAATTAAAATGTTTTATTGCCTGAGGATAAACGAAGTAATTGGGCTTGTTTCATCTGCCTACTTGTCAGTAATTTAATTACGTTCCGCATTGCTGAGTGAATTTACAAACGCCCTCATCTGCTTATGTGCAAAATCGTCTCCGATCAATATCAAATCAATATTATGTTACTGACGGTATTGCTGAAAGAAAATATGGTTTGATGTCTTGCGTTGTTAAAGAAAACAATTTTAGAAGATTCATAAATCCGAAAACTGAAAAGGATAAACAATAAATATGTAAATTCCCCTTCAGGAGTAAAACAAAATTAATTGTATTTTTTAAAATTTAATACTAACAACTACAATAATGATAATGGAATTTATTAGCACTTTGACAACTTCTAGGTTTAAAATAGCATAAGTCCATTAAACATAAAATATTTGGATCAGAACTTACAAAATAGAAAACAACCCAACACTTTTGGAATGAGCTTTTGATGACTGAACTAATGCCTAGTAAAATTATGTATTACTTTATCCTGAGGTGTGAAGAGTCTTGCCTTATGTATCTGTGATAAATTTGTGGTGAATAATTCTCCACTTTGTCTCTTATAAATTTGTTGGTAGGTTTAATAATTAATATATCTTTCAACAAAATTATAGTAATGGGATAAACTCTTAAGATTAGAAACAGAAAAAATTACGATTCTTGTTTTAAACATTATTATCATTTATAAAAAGAGCTGACTTCTTTGTGTAAGGGTAATATCATAGCACTCGAACAAGTGATAAAACTCATCCCGAATGAGGTTGCTTTGCCATTTTTTACATCCTCTTTAGCCTCTGGGAATATTTCTGTAGCATTTCTGTTATAATAGGACACAGATAAATGATTTATCATGAGCTTTCAAGCTGTCATCAACAATTCATTTCACTTTGTAATATTTATGGCTATTTATGAACCCGTCAGAAAGGCAAACTGTGAGTGACAGAGATCTTAAAACTAATACAAAGCTTGTTTGTGCCATTTGAACTTGGCAATTTTCAAAATCTTGAACTCAAGTTTTGGCAATGAGGTAATTTGGTAACTCATCAGATTGGGTTCAGAATGCAGTGGAGACAAAAACTGGATTGGACTAAATCAACAAAACCTGATACACATCAATAAATAAAAACTCATACACCACAATCAGATCAATAAAATGAGAAGTTGGACCATTTCACTCAAACCTGTTCAGAGGTACCCAGAGGAATCTACAGGGTAAGGTGTCTACAGGTGTCAACCTGTAGAAACAGAGGTGGCTTATAGCTTAGTAACCCTATTGTGCATATAAAAGTACAATTGTATTGTTAAGGTCTATGAAAAGAGTAACATTTTGGCAAAAAGTTGAGTTGATCTTCCTGGCATGGGGTATTTGTTTTTTTTATGCCTGATTCAAGTCAGCAAATTGTTGCAACTCATTAAATATTCCTAAAGTCATGTGATTGGATTATATAAAGTTTAAGGTTATAATTATATATCTAGTTATGGTTAGGACTGGGGTTACTTTTTTGTAGCAAAGTAAATTAAGATATATGTGTACAATAAACTCTGGCAGTTGGCAAATATATGAGTTGTTGGTGTAGTGTCAGCTGTACTGCAGAATGACTCTGGTGTAAGAGGTCCCTATTTTGAGAATTATCCTGTCTCTTTTATAATGTTAGTTTTCTTAGAACATGTTCTAAGTATGAGTAAAACTTTGAGTAATGTCTTGGCACTAGTAAGTGCTGGCTATCAAGAAGAGAGTGTAAAAGAAAACTACCTTATTTGGGCCATAGTGCATATTAAGTTATACTTGTACCAATGATGTCAACGAGGTTGTTTTGAATACCACAGGCCCTGCCAGCACCAGAGGATTACAAGAGTCAAGGTATCGATCTGAAGGACAAACCAGTGCCAGTGAACGCTGACGTGGAGCGAGTTCGAAGGTGGATAATTCGTAGTTACCATGGTTACTGAGTTAACTGGAAACAAATCTAGCTCTGTGCAGGTGCACAAGGGAGAAACTGATGATGCTGAGACAATCTGCAAAGAAAATATTTTTAAAGAGTTCCTTATTGTCCAAATGATTCTCAACTGACCTTGGGCCTGTTTGTTTGAAGCCTAATAATTCATAATCCTGCCAAACCTGGTAATAGTACTAATCAGGCTTCGAAAAACTGGGTCCTGATGATTTTGGGATGGTGATATACATGAACCCACCCATTGGATTGATTCTGACAGCTTTATTGGTAGTTAAGTTCTTGCAGCGACTACAGTTACCATTGGTCTTTGGAATCCATTCCTTTTTATCCTTGCACGTTACGTGCACAGGGAAAAATGCTCTAACCTTACATATTTGAATCCTACTTCTCCACAAATACACCAGAAGACTGTTTGCTATATATATACGTCACATGCTGTGACACGTGATCATGTTCACAAACCACCTTTTTTTAAAAAAACTCTGCTTGATGACAGAAGCGTTCAAATCGGACGTTACTAAAACCAGGAACGGGGAATGGTCAATATTTACATTATCTACAGTGAGCTTGGCGTTCTTAATCTTAACCGCCAAGCCTTCGAAGAATTTGTAGATTTCTCACACCTCCATTCCAGACTCATATTGGCCGTTCCCCAACTCAGATATTGACCATTCCCGGTTTTACAAACGTCCTTCCATATCTGTCGATTTATTGCCGTGGTCTCAATGTTTTTTGTGGTTAGAACTTAATGTACTCAAATTAACTTAAGATATTTTTTCTTCAACACAGAGCTCACCTTAATGACTTGGAAAACATCCCTCTGTTCCTAATCGTTGGCCTCGCCTACGTGCTTAGTAACCCAGCCCTCGGCACTGCATTGTGGGTATTTCGTGTCTTCACCGCCGCTCGGTTCATCCACACGATCAGTTACTTGTTCCTGAAGGCGAGCGCTCCACGTGCTCTCGGTTTCGTGGTCTCGTTTGCGACACTTATCTTTGTGACTGTGAACGTGGCTCGTGCCGGCTTCAACAAAGGATTTTACTAGAACAGTTGGACATGAACCTGGTATACGATTAAGAGTTCTGTTGCCTATTTAGTTTGACATACATACGATGGAACTTAGGAGTTAAACACTATCCAGACTGATTTTTAATTAAGATTAATTCAAAAATCTGTAGATTGTACTCATGTCTGAAAAGGTATTTTTGTGGCTTTTAAGCAGCCGTTGACAATCATCAACGTCTTCACAAGTGTGAGAAGTCACCATTGCCCAATTTTTTTTCTAAACATCACGAGTAGCTGGCCTCTCTGATCGAAATAGCTTTGGAAAATTATCTTTGAAATTGTCTTTATGAAAAATATAATAAAACATCTTTAGCTGCGGCGGCAATTTTAAAAACTGTCATTAACCAGAAAAATCCGGTGGCCCATAAATTCAGCGGTTGTTGGTGGCCCAGAGCTCTGGTTTTGGTGGTCTAAGAGATAAGTGGCCCAAGAGAACTGGTTCTTGTGGCTTAAGAGAACATGTTATTGGTGACCCAAGAGATCTAGTTCTGGTGGTCCAAGAGATGAGTGGCCCAAGAAACTGGTTCTTGTGACCAAAGAGAACTGGTTTTTGATGACCCAAGAGAACTGGTTATTGGTGGCCCAAGAGAACTGGTTGTGGTGGCCCAAGTGATCTTTTTCTGGTGGCCCAAAAGAACTGGTTTTGTTGGCCCACGAAATTTGGTTCTGGTGGCCAAAGAGATTACAGGACCAAGAATTCTGGTTCTAGTGGTCCAAGAGATCTGGTTCTGGTGGCCCAAGAGAGCTAGTTTTTGAGGCCCAGGAGAACTTGTTCTTGTGAACCAAGGGATTTGGCTCTGGTGGCCAAAGAGATTGCAGAACTAAGAAAACTGCTTCTGGTGGTCCAAGAGATCTGGTTCTGGTGGCCCAAGAGAACTAGTTTTTGAGGCCAAGGAGAACTTGTTCTGGTGACCCAAGGGATCTGGTTCCGGAAACCCAAGAGAACTGGTTCTGGTCTCCAAAGAGAACTGGTTCTGGTCTCCAAAGAGAACTGGTTCTGGTGGCCCAAGAGAACTGTTTTGATGGCCAAAGAGAACTGGTTCCGTTCTCGTTGTCCAAAAGAACTGTTTCCGTTGGCTCAAGAGAAGGGGTACTGGTGGCTAAAGAGAACCAGTTGTATTGGTCGAAGAGATCTGGTTTTGGTGGCCAAACGAACTGATTTTGGTGGCCAAACGAACTGGTTTTGGTGGCCAAACGAACTGGTTTTGGTGGCCAAACGAATTGGTTTTGGTGGCCCAACGAATTGGTTTTGGTGGCCAAAAGACAGTGTTATTTTGGCCCAGGAGGACAGTTTCTGGAATACATTTTTTAAAACCGCGCTTTTTTTTAACAAAGAGGGCTTTTTATTCAATCGGTCTGGCCTGTCTGATCAGTCAGTTCTGAAATGGAACTATTGAACTATTGAAATTGGTTCCGCCAAGACTGGCCCTGCTCATGGATCACAACCGTTCAGTCGCCCGCCTCTCCAGTCAGCCAAAGAGAACTGTTTCCGACTTAACGGTTTTCTATCACGTAGTCGCAACTCTATCAAATTTTAGTTCATGCTGGAAACTGTCGCTTTTTAAATTCAAAACGGTTTGTCATGTCATAAACCATACCCCGGAATTTTTATGCTAAGCGTTAATCGATTTCAGAGTTAATTAAAGAAATTTAAATGCCGATTTTAGAAGCGCGTAACTGTACAGCAAAGGCGGCATGATATGATAGCGATTAAAAAAAAACTAAATTTCCTGACACAGTTTTTGACTATGTTTTCCTAATTTTACAGCGAATGACCAAAAATTTATTGAGCTGTGATCTTTTGTATTGCTCTATTTCGTGTGGAAAACTGTTTTGAGAAAAATCAACTTTGAAGAAAGAGCAGTTGAGAGTAAACTTACTTCCGGTGAAATAGTTTGTTCGCAGTAGCTGATCTCGGCAACAGTTTTCCATCTTAAAAGGATTTCCGGGAAAAAAACTATTTTATCTTAAGGAATCGTAAAGAATGGTTTTTCCAAAAGCTACACTTATCAGATAGTTAAAATCTAAGTGTTGATATTTTAACCTACTCCGACTAAAAGTGTATCGTGTCATTTTAAAGCATGCACGCTCACCCAGTTTATGAAGTGAAGCCAAAACCCTGGCTATGATATGCAAGTGGATAATGGATCTGAATATGCTTAGATTTGAGGCATTTATAGAAAGTTTTATCTATACATTACAAAACCATGCCCACCAGTAACAAAGTTAACACGATTTTTGTTTAGAAAATAAGAACCTGTTTAAGAACTTAAACAGCCTAACTTCCAAGTTAAGTACCACTTTCCACGTTAAGAACCTATTTAGGCTAACTTGGAAAAACGTAAGTTCTTATACGCGGGTTTTTACTGTATTTAAGAAACTACGCAACAGAACAACTGATAAGTGATGTTCCTAATCAAGCTGGTGTTTAAAAACCGAAAGCCCTTGTTCCATTGATGGCACGTTGTCTTACCATCTTGAATATCCC
>JAOBYE010349539.1:0-14910 GCA_025403585.1 Parazoanthus swiftii | reverse complement strand
TTTTGAGCATAATTTGTCACCCATGATATTAAAAGGTAACCAAATGGCAGACTCGTGAAATTAGAAAATAATTTCACATGCGTTTTGTCAAAACAGGCATGAAATTATTTCCTAATTTCACTCGTCACCATTTGATTACCCATACTAATATGATGAACCTACACTCTACATTATGCATTTTTAATCACTGCTAATAACAATGAATTACGTGTTTCCTTGAGCCCCCGCAGTTCCTTTCAGTTCCAGTTTTGACTATTGATCATGACAACCTTTCCTGAAATAGCTGTATATAAGTATTTACCTGTAATATGGTCATGAGATAATGACATAAATAGAACTACAAGTAAGTTTCCAGCATAAAAAAAAAACACTTTTAACCATTACGTCACCTTCTGGTTTAACCCAATGATGACCTTTGATACTTGAACAATTATGGTCAAAAGCAATTTCTTTTCACAGTCTAAAGTTATCATACATATAAAATAATATTACCAAATAAATTATTTGTTCTTAATAAATATGTACTAATAACCTTGTGTTCTGTTCTTTGATCTCTGACACTTAGTTCAATTAGAGCTCAAGAGTACTACTTGGATTGGAATACATGTATGTCAAGAAGTCAAATGACTGATTATTATTATAACTATTATTCTACCTAACTTAATATCATGTCATTTTGATTGAAGCTGCAAGTCGACCATATGCTAATAAGTCAAAGTATGAATGTTCAGTACTGATGTCATCAGAAATCTGCCTATTGGTTGTGTTTACTGAATTTCTTTACTCAGCACAAACTATTTTTATATTTGCTTTCTTTTCTTCACTGTCATTTTGTTTGGACAGCAAATTATTCCCATGATAGTCCAGAAAAGTCAGCTTTCTGAACTGACCCCTAGCAAGAACAAAATAAGTCATTTTATTAGTGATTTCCTGTTGTCATTCCATTTTAAACAAGATAATGGACATTACTTTGGAAGAAAAATTTTACTTGAAAACTAACTAATTTATTCATATTTTTATGTCACATCTTTCTTGATTTGTAAGTGCTCCGATTTTCACTTTGCAAACTGCTAATTTTTCCTTTCACTAAGCATAGATCTTTCATTTCACCAAGTGTAGAATTTTCACTTTGCAAAATGCAGATTTTTAGTTGACATATTTGACATATTCATGTCCTAATATTTATAAAGTAAAGGAAATTAAAACTTGATCTAGATAGATAACAGCCATAACATTACATTTTTTGTAGTACACCCTGGGGATGAGACTTTTAGGTTTTTATTAAAACTTCAAAGGCACTTAAAAAAGTTGTTACAGATTTAAATAAAAATGAAGACATGTGTTAAATCTTAAATGTTATAAATTGTTGTAACAGCCTTCCAGCTGAATCTGCTAATATTATTTTTATACCTTTCTTTGTTTTCAACATGACCCCACAAGGTATCTTGCTTTATTCATAACAAAGGCATATATTCATTAAAACCGAGATCACTTGAAGTTGAACTCCAATTTGTCCTTACTTCAACAGTGACACCACTATACTTAAGTTATATTAGCAAGTCAGGTGCTGATGGCACTTCCACTTGTAACCACCATTAGCCTGGTTATATTACCAGGCTGCTCTGCACTTCTTTAACAGTTTCGATGAAACATTACACACTCGTTACAAAAAAACTACTGGTTATCCGAAATTTCGAAACGTTCAAAAACTCTACCCTACTAAATACATACCATTGCCTGAAATTTGGCAAGTGCTGTATTCTGTACTCGAATCAAGTCCTGTAACTGCTTATTTACAACAAGAAATGACGGTTCAACCTCTACTTCTTCACTTTCGTCCGCCATTTTTTTTGAAAAGGAACCAAGTCTTCCCGCGTCGCCCCAGGTCCTCACGCGGAACAAAACGAAAGCATTCGTAATCACTGGAAAGGGTCAAAGCTTAAAGCTGCTGTTCAAACATTCTATAAGATCATCGTTCTTGTACGTTCGATTCTTTCGTTTTATTTCAAGAAAACTGTGGAACTTTCTCGTGTGTGTGACGCTGCATGCAGAAATAGACTTAGTCGCAACGCTTACACAGCAATCTCAGAAATAGAAGCTGACATGCGTTATTTCGAAACAGAAATTTCTGAAAACAGTTTTAAACCCTATAAAATGTGCACTCGGGCACAGTTGTATCAGAGCTCAGTTCAGAAGAACATAGAAAGCGTAACGAAGTTATACAACGAGACAGGCAAGAAAAGTCAGAAAGAATCTCTAATTCAAGATGGCTTCCGATGGCCCAGTTATTGGCATCGACCTCGGGACGACATACTCTTGTGTTGGAGTTTTCCGACATGGTAAAGTGGAGATCATCGCCAATGATCAAGGTAACAGAACTACGCCAAGCTATGTTGCGTTCACCGACAAAGAACGCTTGATTGGAGACTCTGCCAAGAGCCAAATAGCCCTGAACCCAGAAAACACTTTATTTGATATCAAGCGATTAATTGGCCGAAATTTTGACGACCCAGCTGTGCAGTCAGATAGAAAACACTGGCCTTTTCAAGTCATTGACTCATATGGCAAGCCCAACATCCGCGTGAAGTATCAGGGGGAAACCAAAATTTTCACTCCGGAAGAAATCAGCTCCATGGTTCTGACAAAGATGAAAGAAACAGCTGAAGCATATTTGGGAGAGAAAGTGTCGCGAGCTGTTGTCACCGTTCCGGCGTACTTCAACGACGCACAAAGACAAGCCACGAAAAACGCTGGAGTGATTTCCGGGCTTGAAGTCCTGAGGATCGTTAACGAACCTACAGCCGCAGCTCTCGCTTACGGCATGGACGAAGACCTCTATGGCGAGAAAAACGTCCTCGTCTTCGATCTCGGTGGAGGGACGTTCGATGTGTCCATCCTGACGATAGACGAAGGTTCCCTGTTTGAAGTTAAAGCAACTGCTGGGAACACGCATCTTGGTGGCGAGGACTTCGACAACCGAATGGTCGAGCACTTTGAGGCTGAGTTCAAGCGCAAGTTCAAGAAAGATATTAGTGGAAATGGCCGAGCTGTGAGACGGCTCAGAACAGCTTGTGAGAGAGCAAAGCGAACTCTCTCCAGCGGTACCGAGGCGAGCATTGAGATTGACTCCCTGTACGCGGGGATTGATTTCTACACCAAGATCACACGCGCACGCTTCGAGGAGCTGTGTATGGACTTATTCAATTCATGTTTGGAACCTGTCAAGCAATCGCTGCGAGATTCCGACCTCGAAACTTCCCTGATTGATGAGGTTGTGCTGGTCGGCGGTTCAACTCGCATTCCTAAAGTCCAGCAGATTCTCCAAGATTTCTTTAACGGCAAGATGCTGAACAAGTCCATCAACCCCGATGAAGCAGTTGCCTACGGCGCGGCGGTCCAGGCAGCCATTTTGTCCGGAGACAAGAGCTCGGCTGTGAGAGATTTGCTTCTAGTGGACGTAGCTCCTCTTTCCCTTGGGATCGAGACAGCAGGGGGAGTCATGACCAACTTGATTGATCGCAATACACGAATACCAGCAGAGACCACAAAGACATTCTCAACGTATTCGGATAACCAACCCGCGGTGTCGATAAAAGTCTACGAAGGAGAGCGGGTAATGACCGAAAAAAACAACCTTCTGGGAACATTTGACCTGACGGGCATCCCACCTGCTCCACGTGGTGTGCCCAATATTGATGTTACCTTCGACATCGATGCCAATGGAATCCTCAACGTGACAGCCAAAGACCAGAGCACCGGAAAGTCGCAGGCCATTACTATAAAAAACGACAAAGGTCGGCTGTCCAAGAAAGACATTGAACGCATGGTGCGAGACGCAGAGAAATATAAAGAAGAGGACGAGAAACAGCGCGAAAGGGTCACTGCCAGAAACAGCCTAGAGAGTTACGCATTCAGTGTAAAACGATCCCTAGAAGACCCTGCCGTACAAGCCAAAGTGAGTGATGACGAGAAGAACGAAGTGTCTGAGAAGATCCAAGAAACACTTGACTGGTTGGACGTGAACTCAATGGCCGAGACAATAGAGTTTCAGGAGAAGGAAAGGGAACTCCAGCGAACTTGCTCGCCAGTCATGTCCAAGGTTCATGGAGCTGGGGATAACAGCTGTGACTCACCGCAATCTGGCCCCGAGGACATCACCAGCCAGGACACCACCAGCCTGGGTCCAACCATAGAGGAAATAGACTAGATCTCAAACATTCGTAAGAAAAGCACGGATACGATAAACTGAATACTCTGTGTGAAAAGTGAGTAGTTTAAATGCTCTGTTGAGCTTAGATTAGCGTTTTTTATCGTTAGTAAGTTAACAACAGATTGGCATTTTTTAGTTGGGTTCGTGTTTCCAAAGTTTCTTCGTTTAACTGCAATGGCCATGCAGAACTGATTGTACGCCACACAGAAATGAACAGAATGATAGACTCTTAAATTTCAAACCTTTTGAAAACGTTCTCGAAAGTAAACTAAACAACTGATTGAGATGAGGTGAGAACAGTTTTCAAGATAACATATTTCACGTGATTTTAATTCTTAGATTTTACAAGAACTCGCAACTTACAGAAGATTTTAGCGCATGAAAAATGAAATACTCCTTTTCACGATTTGTATATCAGAATCGGTAAAACTAGATACCACAACCAGCAGATGCTTTAAAGTACACTAAACTTCAATCATTGTCATTTTTCCTTCTTTACGTCTTAATTTGCTTCGGTGGAGCTTACGCATGTGTCAAACCATTTTCGCGGTGAATACTGAATGCGTTGCGCTTTCGTCCCTTGCGGAACTGGTTTTCATATTAATAATTATTGGTTATCATCTGGCTTAATACATGAATGTGATTTGTTAATTACTTTTGTTCAGTTGAATTTGATTGCATGGTATAACTAAAAGTATCATTCTAAATTTAAGGTCAGTAGTGTTATTTTTAGTTTTATCCCGACTCTGGCTTGTAAAACCGCCGATTTACAACGTCTGCAAAGCGTGATTTTGAAAAATGAAAAGTCTTACTTATCAGTACTTTGTTGAGGGTTGTTGCTATTTTTGGTTGGGCGTGCTGAAAATAAAGTTGGACCGGTTTAAAAAATTATCATTAAAATCATAACAATAACGATAATAAAAATGGTGATGATAATAATAATACTAATATTAATAATAAAAATAACGGAAAAAAAAGAATAACAATAAGAATCAATTATATTTGTATTATTTATCCGGCCTGCAATGTGTAAACACTCGGGATAACAATCACAGAAAATAGATAAACAAAAAATACAATTGCGTCGGTTAAGAAATACCAAAGAAATACACTACTTTCATAATTTGCTCCAGTGATCATAAGCAATAACTTCAAGTCGAGGTCAAGTTCCAAGTTCTCTTACATTTGCTGTATCTTGGCCCCACTGGCCTCAACTCGACGTTTTTGTTCATGGCCACTGGGGCGTATTATGAAAGTGATCTATGGCTATTCAGCAAACCGTTGTGATGTCACATCAATCAGCAGATTATCAAAAGCGAATCAATTGTAGACGCATACGTGTGCGGTCTCACAAGTCGTTCGGACGCGGACATTATATGAAAGATCCTCGGAAATTGCTGTCACTTCCCGAGGTAATGAAAATGGAAAATCAAATCCCGAAGTCGTTTTTGACGCTCATAAAATACAATTTTTTTGCGATTTATCGACGATCCAATGATTCCAACCTAGACTTTTTTTAGATTAAATACGTTTAAGATAGTTCACAACTACGAGTAATGTAACTGAAAGTCTTCGTCAGTTAACTGTTATTTTTTGCCTTAGCTTAAAAAGGATCCGTGGGCAGTGTCTTCCCATGCAGGCATGGATTGAAAAGTTGATTAGTTCTATATTTTTGAAAATAAAGCAAAGGGAAAAAAGGTAATCAGTGGAACTTGTTTTAGCACCGACGTTGGGACCTAAAATTTTCAATTTTTTTTTATCAGTGTTTGTCCTATTGAACTGGCCGACTTATGAAGGACATATACGGAAAGTAAAAACTGTTACTACTATGCCGCCCTCAGTTGCTCCAGAAGTACTCCTGACCGTGGAAATGCGTGTGTGATATGTCAATGTTGATGGGGACGAATCTATAACGTGGTAGTGCCTCAGAAAGCAAGTTTTGGTTTATACATCGGCTGTAAAAATCTCGGACGAATTTGGTTTTGGATAATTTTTGTCCTCCCGCGAAATGAAGGAAACGTCGTTTATTAGATGGAACGATTTCGCTTTAGTGCGGTTTTTCAACTTTATTAAAAGGCAACACTACAGACTTCTGCACTTAGATTTTGCCCTATGTGAAAGTAAAACGCGCGGCGATGGAGGCCCAAGGAGATCGAGTATGGGAGCATTCCCTCTTCGCTCCCCCCCCCCTTTCCCACACACACACACACACACACACACAATAAAAACTTCAAAAACTGGAAGGCAAATATCACGTTCTGGTGCATTTTGGCGATTTTATTATGCTTACAGTTATACGATCTAAATTAACTTATCAATTAAGTAAACAAGTGCGTTTGCCACATGCAAAGAGTTTCAGAACTAAAAACTGCACAACTCGGCAAAGTATTAAGTTGTGCTCAGTATGTCGCCGATGCTCAAACTTAACGAAGAAATGGATTACGGCTAGCGTTCTTGTTCAAATTCAATTCTGAAGTGCTTTTGCGAACTTTATTTGGAATGGGTAATTCAAAGACAAATACCTTGACTATAATGGAACTACACATTTCCAGTTTTAATATAATATGCATGAGATTTGTCCCGCAGTGCGTGCAGAGAGCGCGAGTCTCACAATGCCTAACGCGAGTCTCGCTACCCTCAAACGCGCGTGTCTCACCACGAGCAAACGCGCGAGTCTCACCTAGCCTAACGCGCGAGTCTCACCAAGCCTAACGCGCGAGTCCCAACAAGCCTAACGCGCAAGTCCCACCAAGCCTAACGCGCGAGTCTCACCAAGCCTAACGCGCGAGTCTCACCAAGCCCAACGCGCGAGTCTCACCAAGCCTAACGCGCGAGTCTCACCCACCCTAACGCGCAAGTCTCACAAAGCATAACGCGCGAGTCTCACTAAGCCTAACGCGCGAGTCTCACCAAGCCTAACGCGCGAGTCTCACCATGCTTAACGCGAGTCTCCTCCGCGTCAGCTTCCGTCGTAAGTAAAATGAAGAAAAAGATTTCTACATTCTCTTTTTCAGTAAACTTAGTGTGAGGGACGCTCCTGTAAAGAGACGAGCCAAACCAAAGATCAGCAGCAAAAATATGATGAAAGCCATCATGATGACGTAATGACTAATGCTCGTCCCGATCTCCAGCCAACTGCCGTAATCTCTAACAAGATAGAAGAAGTGCAGGCCCATCAGGTCGGTCATCACCAGCACGAGCAGAAACAAACTGTGGACTGGGACCTGTAACACCACGTGAATAGCATCCAGTGTGCACGTGACTATAATAAACGGGATCACCACTTTACAGAGAAGTAGCGAGCCCATTGTGAAAGGCGAAAACACGGTGAGGAAGCAGTAAACTGAAGCTGGGTCAAAACTGTTGATACTTGCAATGTTTCCGGTGCCATAGAAGGCTGTGATAATGAAAAATACAAAGAAATAAGCACATCTCAAGTCTTCAAGGGTTAAGAAACGTGTTGTGGGGCCGCTGAGTCCTTCAGTCAGAATCCTCCAGGCTGGTCGGTGTGCCAAGTGGGAGGAGTCAACGCTCAGCTGCATGTCTAGCAAAGACTCCAGCTCTCTGAGTGACAGTTTATGTTCGCTCACAAGCCACGCCCCCATTAGGAGTGACAGCACCAGGAGAAACAGCCCCTCATACGCGGTACTCATCAGTAAATACACGGACATGAAGCTTATCGTGATGCTGACGAGTCTCAAAGCCAGATTACCCGAACTAAACAGTGGAAACACAAATGAACAGACCAGGATGACCCAACTGCTAAGCTGGTTCAAAAGCGGTACACCTTTCTTGAGTCTCAGACTTGCTGCAGTGCTATTGACTATGTACAGCGAAACACAAACAGTCATTACTTGTAGAAATAACATTCGCCACGTCTTCTTCAATTCTTCCTGCAAACCTTCTGAAGAACTGTAGCAGTAAGTTATCACCAAGGCAACAGCTGATAAAAATAAAAGCCCAGCCAGAGTCACAAGGCTGTAGTTTGCCTCTCTCCCCACAACTGGTAACAGTGGAAATGCAGCTAAACCCAAACACAACAGTAACCAGGTACATACAATCCCTACATTAGAATTTCTTAGTTTGGTAGTTAATGGCCACAGAGCAAAGAACACTAGTCCAACACTCAGAAGCTCCCGCCTAAAGAAACTCAATACCAGAATCTCGAGAGACAAAACACCAAATGCGAGAACAAAACCCACTTTGTCTTGTAAGTTAGTGGTTGAAACGTGTTCAAAGGTTGCAGCGATGACATGTAGTTTCTTCGCTACGTGGTTCCAGAAAAGGAATGGTAAGAGACAGTACAAGTAGTACATTCTGGGCGCCGATTCAGCGACAAGCAGAATAAACCCTACTACTGCAAGGGCCATAAACAGCAGGTTTACGGATCGGTCCTGAAAATAGGGTCGTATGAGGGTCTTGCGATGTTTCGCTACCTGTTTGAGGACAGCCGTGTGTTGCTGAATGATCTGCAGCACGATGCAGGAGATCCAACCAAGAAATCCAAGCGTCACAACAGCGTTGAGGAACACTCGATCATAGTTCTGATAATAACTCAGCCCCTCTAGAGACAGATCTATCAATTCTTTACTGAGGGAGGAAACTTTCTCATACTGCTCTGCACGAAGAAACTCCTTGATATCTCTCACCATTCCAACATGCTTGGCCCCTTTGCGAATTAAATAGTAATTTTGATCAGCAAACCGTATTACTGTACAGTGGAACCCAAAAAAAAAAAAATTGGCCGTAATGACGGGGTAGGGTCAAGTTTCACAACTTAAGGGTAGTCAGGACAAGTAACGCAAACACACTTTCTAAACAACAGTTCTCTCAGATAATAAACAATATGATTCCCATGAGGGAGGAGTGTTGTTTACTTTTTAAAGTAAATAGGATCCTTGGCTAGAAAATGATCACTCAATAAAATTGATAAGTCGCATGTTGTTTTCATTTTCTATTTAAAATTTAGCGCGAGTGGCCGTATTAACGGGGTGAAAATATAAAGCAGTATATTGTTCAAGGGACTTCAAAATATGGCCGTTGGCCGTGTTAACGGGTGACCCCATAAACGAGGTTTGTTTGTAAGAAAATGTACGGCCGTTTTGCCGGATCAAAAACAAGTGGCCGCAATAACGAGGTGGCCTTAAGGCGTAGTTCCACTGTACTACGAAATAAATAGTAATTTTAATCAGTAAACCATATTACTGCTGCATACAGTGGCTGGTGATTACAAACTCGTGCCAACACTATGCACGCACTACATAAGAGCAAATTTTCCCAACTGAAGAATACGCCCCCAAGTTTTACTTATCAATCAAACGATAAAAATCATGACAAAATCATAACAAAAAACAAATCAACGAAACATACGATTCTAACGATAAAACAAAATACTAGTAATACGCGCGCATAACAAGTTATAAAGACGTCAATGAAACTTTCTTTCAGATATCGTGTGGTTTTTATCGTTTGAATGGTAAGTAAAACTTTGGGGGGGGGGGCTTCACTCCAACCACGTTTATCAACATCTAGATCTTCTCCTCCACAGTATCAGTATAAAGTTTCTTGATCTACAGGAACTATCATTCATTCAGGATTTATAAAGATAAAGGGCAAGGTTTTCCCAATCTATTAAATACAAAATTTATAGCAATGGTAACGAGAATTTACCAACACATCAGTAAGTACTTTTAGGATTGAAACACTTAACCTACCAGCAAGTGCCTTGAAAGGTCTGAAGATCAAAGATGTTTTTCTTCTGTAAGCCTCCTTCACTTGGTACTGGGCCAGGATTTGTCTCGAATTGGCAAAGAGGTTCTCAGCGACATATTTGTCAGAGTTATTCAAATAATCAATTGGCAGGATGCCAACAGAGTTCAGTGGATAGTTTGCACCTAAAATCGGGAGACGATTAATGAGATAATTGTTTTAATGTAGCAATAATAAGAACTGTAAGTTTTGGTTGGGCAAATCAAACTGCAAATGAAAACTAAAACTGTCAGCGTCTTTACCTACATGTGCATGTATTACTCTGACAAACCAAAAAAGTCAGTAGTTTCAGATTTAAAAATACAAGAAAACAAGATTAAGTATTCACTTCTAGAGCCCTGCCAGTAATCAAAAGTCTAAAGTATGTCTGTAATTCAGTGATTTAGACAGTTATTATTTCAGTCTTCTGTTTGTGTTTATTGTTTTGATTCTTAAACCATTTTTTAGTTTTATTTTATTTATTTTCCTGAATTGTTTTTTAATTGTGAATACGCTGCACTTTTCTTTAAGTAGTATTATTGATAATTTTATATTAAACTTCATTTTATTTAGTACATGTATAGTTCAGCTTTTGATTACCATTTTTTACTATTCTGAAAAATTTGACCTTATTTTTCTGTGTTAATTGTAATTAGCTGGTATAGCAAAACATGAAAGGACTGGCTCCAAGTATGCAGAGTTAATGTAATTAGTCTACAAGTAATTAAGAAATCAACCTAATCACAAGAAAGATAACATCCAAGTTAGCCAGCGTACCAAGTTTGAAGGTGGTTGGTTCAATACTAACAATTAGGTGATAATTATTTCAAAACTCATTAACATCAAGAATTCTGACAGTGTGGTTTGAAGTTTGCTGTCGCTCCACACCATACAGTATCAAGTCTCTTATTACTAACAGTGATTTTTAAAAGTCCACCACAATCTTACTATTCAGTCAAACTTTGGCAAGCTTGACAAACTTACTAATTTTTCTTGTGAAGGGGTTCATTCCTGTTATTTAATTGGGATAATTACGAATATAAAACAGTCATTTCCTCATTTTGTTACTGGCTAATTGTTAACTTGTTATAATTATAAAATTATGGTTATTGTAACAGAACTCACAGATATGTATATACAGTAGTTGCTTTACAAAGTTTCAATGATAACCTTGATTCTCTATATTAAATACCTCCAAAAAAAACAAAAACAGGTTAAACAGCCACAAAGAAGTTTCCAGAAAGTTAACATGTAGGTTAAATTTAATGGAAGGTTCAAGTTATCGTTACAGGTTTTGGTTGATTAAATCCAATTGCATCCTTCTTTTTAACAACTAGATAAGATAGCCTTTAGTATAACCAGATTTGAAAACTCACCAATAAGTGATGTCATCAGTGGTGCTATATCTGCTTGGTTCACATCTGATCTCTTGAGGTGCCCAAGCTGCCAGTGTTTAGAAAGTTCATCTGTGTCTTCATGTTCAGTTGACACAGCTGCACCCCTAATGCCAGCCCCCCATGCAACCAGGGGGGTGAGAGTCTCATGTGCATGTCCAGCGCCATGTGACCCCCAGTTTGTCATTCCATGGTCTGATGTCATTATGTAAGCAGTCTGGTCATCATGGCCGTAGTAGTCTTCTATGAGTTCTACCATTTCTTTAATGCCACTATCAACAAAGCCAATGTTCTTGATATATTCATCAGAGTTTGGTCTGTGAGCATGTCCATTTGTATCAATACCTACATCATACATATGAAAAAATCTGACTTAAATGGTTGATTGAACCCCTTAAATCATGGTAATACATAACAATTTATGATTGATGTAATTGAAAAATGTTAGCAGTTATTTTAAAATGAAAACGGCTGTAATCAAAGGATCACTCCCAGTTATTCCCAATACACAAATGAAGTCAGTTTAAACCTGTTTGACAAGTTTGTTTCTGTCAAGACTCGGGCAGAAAATGAGCCAATGCATACTCAAGAAAATGTAACTAAACTAGGCAAATCCAACTACTGTATAAAAACAATTCACATTATTTTTTAAGCAGGTAAAGTCTAAGGGAAAACAGGATACTGTTAGAAAATGTATTAGTTATCAATTATTGCTTTTTGCTCATTTCAAAAGTTAATGTGAGTGAAAATCTGACTTGGAGTTTTACTGTTAAAATCACAAATAATCCCGAGTCAAACCTAACACACAAGCATGTTGAACCCCTGGAAGGAGGAAGTAATTCAAGGTTAAAATGGCAGGGATGACCGTAGGGAAGGCCAAATTTCCACCCTAAAATACCTGGTCGGAAAAAAATTCCCACCATAAAAGATACTCCTCAAATCTAAAATACCCAAAAAAATACCTGGATTTATTGACAATTAAATTCAATTCTGGCCATATCTATTTTCTTCAGCGTACCATTTTAGTTCAAAGAACCCCTAAAAAATACCAGATTGCCAATTTTAACCACTAAAAAATACAACAGGGAGTACCCCCCTGGGGATGAACCCTTTGTACGGCACCTAAAACAACAAGTGTACTTGTGTACAGCCAAATTCTCCTCATTAGGCCTTGATAATATTTTTTATTTTAAACTATTAAATAAATGAAATTTAGTGATTACATTGGTTTGAAAAATCACAATGCTGTACTTTTTTATTGCAACTGTGACAGTGAGGAGACAAGAGATTTTGATGATCAGACTCATTCTGAAGGATTGAGTAAAGAAAGCTAACTATTGCTTACCTAGCAAGTGAAGGAAGAAAATAATTTGCCCTTGAGAAGCCATTTCTTTTAAAGTCTGATTTCTTTCTGCTTGGCGAAAAAATTCTTTCACCTCATCAAACACCCAGTTATCCAGCTTTGAGGCATCTTTGTCAGCAAAGTCTTCCTCCCCCTCATGGTACATTGATGTGAAAACATGGCCTCCGCTTGCACCTTTTGCGAACATGGGAAGAATATCTGGGCTCCCCCAGGCCCATGTGAACTGACTCTCATTGAATGTTGAGTCAAACTCAACCGGGTTTTCCTTCCACCCTGCGATTGATACAACACTTTTATAAGATTATTTACTTCAAACAATAATAGCAACTGTCAATGATGTTTAAAAATATTTAATACATATTTATACAGATACCAAATATAATTTTATGCATAAATCATTTTGAACTTCCTTTCTCTTTAAGACCACACCCAACTCAACAACCATTTAAGGGCTTCGTACATGTATTTAACTAAACTGACAATTTAAATGAACGTCGCGTCACTTCTCAGAATGAGTTACAGAATTTAACAGAAACTAGTTAAACAGATGCGGGCCGTTCACAGTTCTTAAGTGAAAGTCACAGCAGTCACATAATCCCATTCTTATTAACATCTTATTTTAAAATTGTTAAAAAATTGTTAAAAAATTTGGAGTGTTTCATGTATATTTCCTTCAAGTTGAACTTCAACTTTACAAACAAGGTGACGAAGCAAGTCACACGAAAATAAATGTCTATTTTTTACCTTTCGCAACTGCACTCACGTCCTCGTAAAAGCCCGCAATCAAAGCGACATGTCCGGGTCTGGATTCCGTTGGGACTCTCGTGTGTGAAACTCCCCAGCAGCCTGTTTTTTCTACTATTTCTCTCAAGAACGGCACTCGAGTTTGTCCGGTTTCGTTCAACTCGAAAAACTTATCCGCTCGCAAACCATCTGCGACAAACAAAACCAACCGCTTCGCTGGTGGCTCAAGCCGTGACTTTTGAGGAGCCATGCCGTGAACAAGAGGTGAGGTAAAGTAAATGTCGAATATTGATGCTAGATAAATGATATGAACTAAAACTCCCGTAAGAACTGCGACGAAGGTAAATTTGGCCGCCATCTTGGTTTACTGATTAATGGGACACCGCTGGCTGACAATAACCGAGGCACGGGCTCGCACGAAAATGTTCTTGTTCCCAGGGCCATCCGGAGGTAACGGTCCCCTGGGTCCGCCAAAGTCACCCCACACGTTGTCCTATTTGAGAGCAAGAGAATACAACTCCTCTCTTGATGAGACTTAGTTGGACGGGAGGGCCGGATTTAGGGGAGGGGTCCATTAAAGTCCGCAATCGGATTCCCCTTTCGACGACCATTTTGGATTTTTTTTATAAAAGGCACTAAATAAAAAGTCTTTTGGAGCAGATGCCTTTCCACCCCAGTATCTTTCCAACTGATTGCGGGTTCTGTCTCCTTTTGTTTCGTAGCTGTGCTAACTTAGTGAGTGGCTCCGCCTGCAAAATTCTGCAATTGATCAAAATCTTTTGCAGAAAACTAAGAGTTTTAGGAGTTCCGCTGGCTAGCTGTTGCTTGTTATTTTGAGAAACGCTTTGTTGTTTACTGTACAATTCGGAAATTCTTTGTCCGACTAACACCACAAATCGCGGTGGTTAGTCAGTTGTACAGTTGTACCCCGATAACTTGAACCCTCGCCGGTAACTCAAATTCCCCACTATCTCGAGGCAAACCTGATCTCCCTTGGATTTGCTTCATATATTTACTGTAATTTTATCCGTTATATCTCGAAACCCTGATAACTCGAAACCCCACCAACTCAAAGCAATTTTTACTGCACTTAAGGTGTTTTTCTTTGTAATTTTACCCTCGGATAACTCGAAATCGAGTGTTAAAAAGAGAATTAGCGCAAAGCATTCTGAAGAACAGCTTCTTGTGGTTTTCATGCTTTTGTTTTGTTTTGTCGTTTTATGCTCTCTAACATTGCTAGAAACTTTACAATAAAACAAGTACAAGCATAAAACCTCGTTAATCACAGAGTTTCTGGTCTTCTTGTTCAAAACCTCTACAACTCGAAACCCCAAAAACTGGAAGTGATTTCAATTTCCCTTCATTAGTTGGCAATTCGAGTTACCGAGATTCTGACAGGCACACTGGAGACGGGGACTCGACCCTCTCCCCCCCCCCCGCCCCGCACTTCC
>JAOBYE010349428.1:0-14913 GCA_025403585.1 Parazoanthus swiftii | reverse complement strand
ACGATTACGATTACGATTACGATTATGATTATGATTATGATTATGATTATGATTATTATTATTAACCTTGCGTCCAACTTTAAAACTGAAAACGCATCTCCCTCGGGAGGCGTTATATATTACTTAACTAGAATTAACCACGTGCTGTCGGGTCTTTGTTTTTGATTGTATCGATGTAAACGCTTCTCATACACGAATTCTTGGTGGTCACAGGCATTTAGTACTGCGTGATTGAAAAACAAAATTACGAAGCTCATAAGCATACGTTGTAGACGTCGAGATTCGGTACTAAAGCGATCAGCTCCCTGATGAACACTTCCGCAAGCAAATGCTAGGCTACTTGCCATGAGTTTTACGTATCAGTTCCTTCTCCAATGTTGTTGATTTGACTGCGGCTGCAAGGTCGATCGAAGGACGTGCAGAAAAAGACGCCGTACAATATACCCACAAACCTATGAGCAGGTGGCGTCAAATATACCCACAAACCCTTTCTGGTGAGTGGCTCCGGACAAAGATCGACGTACATAGAAGGACAAAAATCGTCAATGATGACAGAAGTATGTTTCGCTGCCTCCCGAAATAAGGTCGAATAACAACTAAGCAAAAGAAACGAGACAGCTATGGAGTCATGGGGGAAAGGGGGTACAATTATTCGATGACCTCAGCACATATCCTTTCTCGTAATAAATTATACTACATTCCTTAGAATTTGGATGTCGTCCTGTCGTTGACAGCACGTCTGACTTTTTATCACCAGGTTACCAGAGTAATTTGAAGGTGCTATACACACACAACAAGACTAATGCGCCTAAGAAGAAGACAGCACGACACATTCCACAGGACGCGGACAGGATTTTGGATGCACCCGAACTGATAGACGATTACTGTAAGTAATCTGTTACGACTTTGTTATGAATGTGTTGCTTCTTGGTTAATCGTCAGCGTTATGACATTTTACGACTGTGTTGGGAATTGTTAGAACCGTTTTTTGCGGAACAAATCCGATCTGATATGGGACAAAATGCCATTTCCGAAAGCGTTTGGCTTGAAACGGCACAAAACGTGCGCCAAAAGATAGTTTCAGGCAAACCGAAGAACTATTCGTACTGGTTTTTATGAAGGCACAAAAGCTACTCCGGTGTATTGTAAATGAGATCTGACTGCCACGAAACGACTGGGAGGGTTTTGATAGGCCTTGTGCAGCTAGAAGTGGTACAAAATACGCTATACTGGAGGGCAAAAGAACGTGCAAAACACGAAAACAAAACACGATTCACTGTGCATTTTCTGTTTTACATTTGCCAGTGGAGTCTGACTGCCGTGTAACGACTGGGAGGGTTTTTAATTGAACTACGCGTGAGTGGCAAACTTTGCCTTTACTTCCGGTAGATCTGAACCTTCTTGACTGGGGTAATACTACCATGTAACGACTGGGGAGGGGGGTTAAATTAACTACGCGTGAGTGGCAAACTTTGCTTTCACTTCCGGCAGATCTGAACCTTCTTGACTGGGGTAACAACAACTTGCTGGCGCTGGCTCTTGGGGGCGGGGCCTACGTGTGGAACGCTGACACGGGCAACATTCATCACCTGCTGCAGATGACGGACGACGAGTATGTGTCAAGCGTGAGCTGGATCGGCGCGGGAAACATCCTGGCTGTAGGCAATTGTAACGGACAAGTGATGGTGGGTACACAGTCCATGTTTCGGGCCTTTTCCTCTTTGAGGTTGGAAGAGTTCCAGAAGTGACGATTAACCTCTCGAAGTTACAGGGAAAAAATCAGAGTAGAAAAACTTAACATACTCTTCTTCGATTAACTCGTGTTATGACAAGACATGTCATCGTTTTGAATGTCTTTAATTTCCGCGGATCAAAAATCAACGTTTCCAAAGTAAAAGGCCTACCATCAGTTTGATCTTCATGCACAGCCCTGCAGTAGCAAAGTAACAGTTATTGTAGGGGGGGGGATTGGTTGAGGTACATTCTGCTATGGCCCTGACTCTCAAGAGCTACTAAGTAAATCCGAAAGCAATAAGGACTGTTCAATACTTTCATAACTTAACCGGATGTCACGTTTCCTTATCCTTACAATGTGACAATACTGCGTTGCGTGGTGGCCAAATACTCTACCTTACCCTCTTGTTAAACTCCACAGCTGTGGGACGTGGCGAGTGAGAAGTGCATCCGAGAAATGTCCGGACACACAGCACGTGTTGGTTCATTGTCTTGGAACAACTACATTTTATCCAGGTAGGCAGGTTTGGAGGAAGGACTGGGGATGGGGGAGGGGGGGGGGTTATGAATACAAGACGGCACGATGGATTTAAATTCTTCTTTTTTGCCTCATCAATCGTTCAATAACTTGTACTTTATTACAAGTACGACCCAGTTGCGTTTCTCGCCGGAAATGTACCGAACATTTTCTATTTTTCAGGCCTCCGGAATAGTCCGTTTCCTATTTTTAAATTACGCTCAGCTGTCGACAAACAAAATCATCCAGGCGAGGCCAAGTGCTCAAAACTACAACAAATGTATGAAAAGTGAGCACCTCGCCTCGACTTGAAGGTTTTGCTTGTGAGCAGTGAGCGTAAGTCGGAAATGGGCTATTGTTTTAAATCCGATTTCTGCTCAGTGAATCTGAAGGAAATTTTTGTATCTGATGATACTTAAAATTTGCTCCAAAACATTTTCAGCACTTTCTGAAATTTCCCGAAAAATTCAGAAGATTTTTCAAAAAAACCAACATGTGCTGATTTAAAAGCTTTTGCTCACTTACAACGCAAGCTGGTTTTAGATTAAAATAACTGATTCCAACAATTAAAGAAAGTTTTTACTTCAAACACGAAAGATAGTAAATTAGAATAACATCTTCATATGTATAATGCTTTTAAATAGTAAAGTTCGATGTCATTTTCTTAAATTCATTATTAACATAATCACACATTCTAGAAGCACAAAATACTTTATGTAAAGTGATCATCCCATTCAAATAAAGTGAATAATAATTACTTTTGTTACTGTTTTTTTTAATTTGATCGCCAGCGGCTCAAGGAGCGGCGCAATTCACCATCATGACGTCAGAGTCGCTGAACACCATGTCGGTAATCTGCTGAACCACACACAGGAGGTGTGCGGGCTCAGGTGGTCACCAGACGGTAAGCTGCTGGCCAGTGGTGGGAATGACAACGTGCTCAACATTTGGCCGTCCACTGGTTTGGGGACCAGCGATGTATCGCCGATGTACACATTAACTTACCACCAAGCGGCTGTAAAGGTCAGCGGTCGCACACGCTGTAGCATTCTGAAAAAAGTTCATAGGCGAGGCTTTTCAAACTCTTTAAAAGGATCTTCAGCTTAAAGATAATTCTACTTCCAAGCAAAGCTTTATTATAGACTTACACCCTTTCTATGTAAGCTCTCAAGGCTTAACTTATTAGTGATTTCAGCCTAAATGGGTCAAAGCCAAACAGAGATCACGTTATTTTTACATCGTAAGTAAATAGCCTGCACAGCCATCTGCTTATTTCGTGATTCAAAAATCAAGGAAATCTAGCCAAAAAACGATAGAAATGGACATTTTGTCCAAATTAACGTATCGCGCACTAACACACTCCCTAGCTCAGTAGCTCCCCTGGGAATTTTCCATATCCTTCTCCACATAGAAATTTTCATGAAAATAAAAAGGAAAATTATGTGTGGGATCGTAAGTTTTGGGATGGTGCGTACATGTGCTCTTTTTCGGCAAATCTGATTACAATTAACTGATACTAATTGGTAAAATTTGAAATGTTATTTTTTCATAAGGCTTTAGCTTGGTGTCCGTGGCAGCCAAACATTCTAGCCAGCGGTGGAGGAACCGCTGACCGGCACATCATGTTCTGGAATACGAACACGGGCGTATGTTTGAGCAGTGTGGACAGCAACAGTCAGGTCAGCGGCTTTCGTTGATCGAATTACTTCACAATCCTTTCTATTCATTCGTGGTCAAAGTTACAAGCACAGTCACTTCACAGTCACTGTCACACTATCATATCACGGTCACTGTCACACTATCATATCACGGTCACTGTCACACTATCACATCACGGTCACTCACGCTGTCACATCACGGTCACGATCACACTGTCACGTCATGGTTAAAGTCACTATGACTGACAATCACAGCCACTGTCACGTTACTGTCGTTAATATCATTGTTACTGTTAAGGTTTGCGCGCTGTTGTGGTCAAAGGAATACAAGGAGATTGTCTCGGGACACGGCTTCTCCCAGAACCAGCTCACCATTTGGAAATATCCAGCCATGACTCGCGTGACCGAGTTGACCGGTCACACGGCACGCATCCTTCACATGACCATGTCCCCGGATGGACAGCACGTGGCCTCTGCAGCCGCAGACGAGACCCTCCGCTTATGGAAATGTTTCGCACGAGACTCAAAGCAGCAAAAGAAAAAAGGGCCTGGGAGCGAGGCTAGCAATCGTTTAATGTCAAGCATGAAGGTTCGGTAGACTGGGAAGGAGTCATGCCGACAATCGGCGGACATGGAAGAAGGTCCCGAGTCCCAGAGAGAAATAAATTACAAATAGGAACATTGCGCTTAAATGAAAGAAGTCATCACAGTAGCAAGATTTGATTTGATGCCCTTGAAAAAAAGTTGTGTGTGACACAATCAAGTTTTTGTTAATATAAATTTAATGTGAATTACTAAACTAGTTTAATTTGCATGTTATATGAAGTGATTAGAGTTTGATATATATTATTGTTAATGAGTTTGTACATACACCGCACACTTGTTATGATAAAAAGCATTAGTATGAGAAGTTTCAGTCATTTGTCTATTTTTACTTTCTCTGTACAGAACATTTGAACTATTGCTCTAATATCTTTTTTTTTTTGAACAGCTTTTTCACTGTGTTAAAATTACTTACAAAACTATAACTGACCGGTGAAATGACACATTAAAGCTAAAACTAGAGCTAATATTTCAGAGATAAAGCTGCAAAATGACAATCGGATTAGTACTTAATTTTCAGAAAACTGTATCGCAAAATCCTAGTTTCTAATGTTCAGGCCGTCTCAATCGTACCGTAAGTTTTAGAAAGATATCGAGATGATCGGAATGGTTACAAATCTTGATTGCCTGAACATCAGCAACAAAATTTATTTGCTTACACAAGCAAATCTGGGGTACATAGGGTGTAGGGGGTTTCTGTAATATTTTTGTTGACCTTTCGCAATTCTCCCATTCTTTCGGATAGAACATGTGTCCATTCAGACAATCGCGATTGTCCCGATCGTTTGGATATTTTTCCGATTGTCTTATATCGCCCAAGCGGTGTTGTTCGATCACTTGGCGGCCATCTGAAACAATTTGGACGACCCAGAACAGTTGAATAAAAGCCAGGATTACGTTTTCACATGAAGCTGAGTGTTGGAAACCAGAGTTTATATACAGAATCGAATACCGAACAAACTCGGATTGAAAACAGAGGAAGTGTCGTTTTGTAAGTAGAGTGTCGAACAAATATTTCTAAACTTTTTTATTTTTATACACGTTTTCTCATTAGCATAAAACTAAACTTTGTCAGATGGACACCAAAAGTTATTAAAGATTAACCGTTCCTTTTGTTTGTGTTGTTATTGCCGGTCCCCGGGTACTCGTAAAGCGTCATTCGTTGTTAGATCTGAATTCGACGAGAATCGCTTTAAGCGACACATTTTGGAGCCCCACCCTTGAACAAACCGCCTGTTATACTAAGTACTTTTACTACGGCCCCAGAAAACTTTAGCTATTTGTAAAAACTATACTTAATAATAACAATAATAATGATAATAATAATAATAATAATAATAATATTTATAATAATAATAATAATAATAGTAATGATAATAATAATAATAGTAATATTAATAATAATTATAATAATGCCATGACACCTAATGCTTTATAGGGTTATTAATCGTTCTTTTTGTTTCTGTGATTATTGGCGTTACCAGGGCCTTCTGATTAATAAAGGGTGTTGGAATTGAGTTTGATGAAAGTTTTTTTTGGCGCCAGCTTGTTTGGGAACCCCAGTCCCTGAACAAAACCGCCTGTAAAGAATTCATGAAGTATAGTCGTCCTTGGGGGGCCGGAACTGAAAAAGCATTTTAAAATTGATTTTCTGACCATCACAAAAAAGCGTTTAGAATCGTTCATAGTTAAAATGTTAACATTTATTATTCTTGTAAAATACTAATTCCACTCCGAGAACTATAAAAATTAGGGAATCTTAGTGTTTTCGCACTTTGTTTCATTTGTTTACTAAATTTTTGCGCTTTCACGCGAAAAATTTTTTTTAAATACCCAGAAGACCCTGGGATCGAGGTTGGAAAGTACCCAGAAGACCCTGGGAACGAGGTTTTGTTCACGTGACCTTTCCCAGCTTTACCCGCCAAATCGAATATTTGAGTATCTTCCATGTTTGATCGAAGTTTTAGTAAAACATCTGGCATCTTTGAATGTGTTTAAGTAATTTCTGCAATTGGGGAAGTCTCATTTAGACGATCTCAAGGTAAGTGGTCTAGTTTTGCGACGAATTTTGCTTTGAAGCTGAATTAATGGACAGACTTCATTGAATGACTTCGATGCATCTTCGTAGTCTTCGTAGCATTAAAATAATTTGGTAGACCTTTCAGTGTTATAGAAACACAGACGCACACTTGTATTCACGTACTTTTGCTTTCGGTGATACTCTTTCAGTTTGTCTATTACTTTGCTTACCCTACGAGCAGTTATTCAAACTTCTACTGTTCTAGCTCTAAAAATATATTGTTATACTGTATATGATTATAGACATATCTACATGAAGACTTTGAAATGATAAACTTCTTCATGTTGGCTGTAATTGACCATGAAATAGCTCAGTATAAATAAACTGTTGTGATCAATCCAGTATGATCTATGTAATGTCTGCATGTACTAAGCCTTGTAGAAAGTGTGCTGTGACAGTTGTCTCTGAAGGCCTTTTTGAGCCTGCGATTTTCATATAGCTGCTGAAACTGACAGGCCTTTGAGACCAATGTGACTGCACACTTACTTATAGCAATTCACTACACCTAAAATGCACTATTGTTTGCGACTAGCTCTGTGAAAGCATGAACAGACAGCAGACAGTACCAGTATACATGTATATACACTTTATTTCACTGGAACGAGATAAGAAGCTCCATGTACTGCAAATTTAGCCTTAAACTGCTTATAAAGTCCTGGGGGGGGGGAGTATTCATCCTAAGTTATCTGGTAGCAGGCTTCTGCCCAGACAATCAATCCATGACCCAGTTTATGAGAAAAGTTCATAACATATATATAAACTATGGGAGTACCACCTGGGCAGTGTTCCTATTTTTGTATATAACATAACTATTCTAGTTGGAAAATGGAGTTTTTGCGAGTCTGAACCAGGGCTTAGTAATTCTGTTGTTTAAAGGTTGGTTAACTTTATCCAGTTGATAAGTCTTTATCTAGAAGATAAAAATTTAATTTGCTCTTAGTCCAATTAAACTTAAGAGTGGATACATTTTTTCTGCTTTAAGGTTTGTTCTTAAACAAGAAAATATTGTTCAAAGTAGTGCCGACAACTGGTGTGTGATGAATGTAATTTTTGATAATTTTTTTCATCTATGAGCTTGTGATACCACCTTGGAAATTAAGAAAATTCTGGTTTTTTATCAGTACTACATTTTGAAATTGCTGCCTCTGTTTTTTTTTATCTTTTTACAGTAGAAGTAAAATGTTTATTTTCCTGTCTATTCTTTTGTCCCTTTGGATAAGAGTAGAGCTGAGTGACTGCTGTTTTTCAAAATGTTGTTAAGAGATATTGCGTTACAGTATATTCATAACAGTTCACACATTATTTTGAATAAAAATTGAGCAAATGCTTACAATGTACAATACTTTGCATACTTGATACATGTGTTTGTTAATGGCTGCTTAGAAAGTCTTACTTTTAGAAAAGTCCCACCACAGTGTTTTTCTTAAGGTTGGGGAAATGGGGTACACTAAGTGGGAGAAAGGGTACATCTTGGTTTAAGGTCATCGAGTGTCGAAGTTGCAAGGGTCTGGGGACATGTTTCCTAGAACATTTAGTTCTAGTTAATTAATTGCAGGTTAGAGTTGTATTGAATTTAATTTTGTCTTTGATGGCTTTTAAAAAACTGGTAGATGTCACTGCTGGGGAAAGGCGGTACAGTCATCTGGGAAAGTTGGTACAGGCCTTGGTGACCTTTATGGTGACCTTTATTTAAAGACAGGGTGGCCCATTCAGCAACGAGGCTGTTGTCCAGAGGGGCCCTGTATATACCTAACTAGTTACAATAAGATTGTATTCAATATATAAATAACATTTACAATAATTGCGACTTTTTAAAATATTACAGTATTTTAATAAGATGAACAAAATGTATAAGAATGTTTAAAATTGCTAAAAAATTCAAAAATTTATCAAAATTTGTAGAAGCCTTAAGAAAAAACACTGCACCACATTGACTTTTTGGAAAAACTTCTGATCACAATTTGGATTTCTTTTTGTTTGGCCTAATATATATACTTGATGAATTTTGCATCAAGATAACCATTAACTTGTGCTGACGGCAGAAGCATGCCAGTTGTAAAACCAAGTACAGAAGACACACAGGATAGCAGTACCAGTATGTCATCACCGAGCCCTGTCAGACCAGCAGCAGCTAATACTTCTAAGGTTTGTTTTGAGTTTATCAACGTCTATCTTCTCCTTATAATATTAATATAAATTAAGTTGGTTGGTTGTGGGAATAAAGTAGTTGATAATACATGTAGATCCAAAATTATCTAACATGAAGTGCAGAATCTTTGCAAATTGTTTGCAGTGTGTGTATGTGTGTGGAGACAGTAAGAAGAATTTATCAATAATCTCATTTATCACTGTTGGTAGTGAAATCCATCTGGTTATGGACTGAATCAGTTTCAGTAACATTGTTTAATGTTATTTGTGACCTGACACAGTGTTGTGTGAAAATGGTGTGATTCTTTTGCAAAACATGAGATTTTTGAAAATCGTAAGATTTTTGTGGCTAACCGTGAAACTGAGATTTTGCTGAAAATTGTGAGTCTCACGGGAAACTGTTAGACTTGAGAAGTCTGATAATATTGCTGAAATATAAGATAAACCCATAACTGACCATCATTAGGATACAATATGTGCAAAAGAACATTACGGTAGCTGCCTTGATGTACATGCATGACTTTTGAGTGACAGTGTGCATTTCATTGAAAAAGGAAGAAGAAGTTGAAGAGGAAGGAACAGACCTGAGCACCCCTCGCCGCAGTGGAAGAAAGAAATACCAACGGGTTCTATATGGTCACAGATCCCCAGTGAAGGCCGTTCCGCTGGTTCCTTCTCAAGAGAGTGAATCTGAAGGGGAATCTAGGACCAGAGAGTAAGTTGATATTGAGTGGTTGTAGACAGGGATTGTTATAACAGTGTGTTTTGAATTAAATGTAAGAGGTGCAACTCAGTAATTTATATTGCTGTAAAACCTACTTTTGCAATTCAAACTCTCATTAAAGCACCAAATTCTAAACGATTTTTTTTATCTGGCTGTATAATAGAGTGGTCAAATTCACCAGATTCTTTCATATTGATTAGCTGGATTTGGACAACTACATATTGCTTACATGCAAGTCTTAAGAGTCGTTTGAGTCACACACACGCGCGAGTCACTTAACTTTACCTCTGGATGGTACTGTATATCAGCTTTAATTGTTACTCTCTTTATTAGGTTTTTTGTTGAGGATGTTTTACTGCAAACTACAAGAAACTGACTCATTGATAATTATTTTTGTCACATTACTAATTTTTATAAGTTTTATAAGTTATGTGAGTTACTCGCAATGTGAAGTACTGTAACTTTTGGTTTAATGCTTTCTGGAATTGTTTTGAAGAGTATAGGCTTGACATTATTTTTATTTCTAGAGGAGCATGTTGACCCTGGCTTTCATCAAACCTAAGAACCCTATGTATCTGTGTTGGGGGTTTATTTGAAGGCAGAACCCCAACAAAAACCCCAACACCCATACCTATGTACGGAACACAAGGGCTAGTATGGCATCTACCTTTGTTAAATCAAACAAATAATTTTATTGGAAGTGTTCTGTTTATCCTGCTTAATCTGGCATATGAGTCTCTAAAAGTTAGTTGAACAGGATCTTTTAATAAACAAAATATTAAAGCATAAATTAACATAATTTTATTTTCCTTGACAGACATGAAACATCTGATGAAAGTGAAAATGATAGTGACTTGGAACTGCCCTTTAGGGTGGCTTCAAGTAGAGGACAAAAGCATTCAGCTGCAGTACTGAAAAACACACCAGTAAGTCTTTATGTCTGGTTAGATCACAGTAAAGTTTTTCCATTGTCAGTTGTTTTGGTGCAGTAAAAGAGTGGCTTAGTTAGTTAGTAAATCAAATTTAATTATGAGTTAATAAATATTCACAAGGGGTCTCTACCTGGGGCAGATTTCAGACTTTGAGTTTTTGTTCACTTAAATAGTTCTATAGTAAAATGTATGATTCAGTCAGGTTTTGTCCCACCCACTGTCCAAGGAAAGTCGTCACTTGTGATCCAACAAAAGCAGTTTGTGCCCAAATATTTCTTGTATTAGGTAGTGCTCTAATTGGAAAAGTAATTATTTTCTCATATTCATTGGTGCAGAGAGGTTAATTTGTTTTAAGGTGGAATCACACAATGAAAAATGTGTTTCTCTCGAAACATAGTAGACTTCAGTAAATACAGATTACTATAAAGTTATAATGCAAATACAAGTGGCTTTTTTTGGTCAAGAAACTTAATAAAATCTGCCACACTAAGAAAAAATATGGCTTTAATCTTTGTTTGAATAAACAAATGCTGTCACTGACAATAGATACAGTATGGCTGTTTCATGATTTCATTATTACAAGTGTGTTTTGTATGCTTATAATTTGTATAATATCTTTACATGCAGTTTTTCATTACACCATTAGACTTCCAAGAGGTCTCGAAGATCTGGTGGAACTCCTGGCAGGAGGAAGAAGAAAGTGAATGAACCAGCTGAGGAGGAAGATGCTGACCAAGGGACTTTGTTTGACATTCTTCGACTTGGAAAGAGTGCACTGAGGGTACTATTTGAGTTAACTTAACTACTAGTACCCAACAACAACAACAACAACACTTTATTACCCATTAATAATTACAATCAAATATTCTCATTTCAGTTTAATATCTTTTTTTGTTATTGGGAAAAAAACTTTTGTTATTATTACTCACTGTTGCAACTACTTCTGAAAATCAAGGGTGCTTGGGACCCCAATCTCTATAATCAGGTGAAGAAGATTGAAATTAATTTGTACATCCTTTTCAATGTTGTTTAATTATTGTGCATCAAATATGCATCACGAGGGGTTAATGGGAACCCTGATTACTGCAGGTTAATTTCAAACTAACATTGTTTTTTAGGAGTTTTTGAGACTGGTTTTATAGACAGCAGCACAGGTTAAAGTATTTCTAATCAAGTCTTTTTAAGATTACCTAAAAACTTATACTAACTATTATTTGCTTATGGGTCACCTGATAAGTGTACAGGATGTTTGACAGTATGTTGATATACAGGCTGTAGTTGACGACTGGATTGAAAGTTACAACAAGGACAGAGAGTATGCCATGGTTGACCTTATTCAGCTGATTGTGCAGTGCTGTGGATGCAAAGGTTAGTGGCCAGCCAGGATACAACAAGTTCCTGTTGTGGTAGCCATAGTTCACATACTGTACATATACATGCACTGTATTGTAGTGATCCATCTAGAAAATGATCTGAAGTACATGTTTACTAATACTGATCCCTGACATTTGTAAGGTTGTTAGCATGCGAGTCCTAAACCAAATGTAGTACATTAATTTATTTTATTTAACTAGTTCAGTAAGATTTGCCACAGTATTAATGGACCTGGAATTTCAGACTGACTCCTAGAGAAATCCTGGAAAATTGACATACAATTCCAGTCGAGAGTGTATTTCATGTTTTGAATGCTAGCTTTGTTTTAACTACAGCTAAGCAAGATCTTTTTGTTTGTGAATTCAAAATACTCTCGGAAAATCCTTGAACAATAGCAAGAATAATTCTGGAATCAAAGTCCTGGATTTTCAAGTTTTGAAGGTGCATGACCTTCATGTAAGATACCCTATTCCTCTGTGCCAAGAACCAATAAATGTACTCAGAGTTCTCCCAAAGGGCCGGCCACCGGTGATTTTCACTGTATAGTCGACTTGAACATGCTGGCTACAAGATTCATAGACTGTAGAATTCAACATTTTCCGTGGAGCACACATGCCTCCAAACCCCCTAGAAAGCTCATGCCTTTGGTGATTTTCTCCCCCTACTTTACCTGTCTCCCCTTACTATGTCTCGTTTGGGAGAACCCTGTGTACTAGTTACTTTGATCTTTTGCTTAGGAACTGTTAGCAGCAACATGCTGGAGGAAGATCAAAACATAAATGCTGTTAAGCAACTGACTGAGCAGTTTGAGGAGGTATGTTTTGTTGTGGTGTTGTTAGATGGTCAGCCAAGCAAAAAGAAATCATTTGTAGCTTGACATCCATGTGAAGTGTCTCCTCAGCTGTATTTATGACGTTGAAGGTGCACTAAATAACCCAAATGGTATTAAATTCAAATGGTGTCCAGACATTTCTACCACATTGAGGATATATTAGGTTATGCAAAGGATATCAAACTGAAATGGTATCTAAAGGTTTTTACATGTACGAGGTGGAAGCTGTATTTGATAATCCAAATGGTATTAAGTTGAAATGGTGTCAAGAGGTTTTACCAGTTTGAAGATATGTTTGATAACCAAATGGTTTAAATTAAATTGGTGTCAAGAAGTTTTTACCAGGTTGGAGTTAAAGATCCATTTTATCCAAAAACTTCAATATAACCAAAGTGTTATACTCTATATTCCGTTTCAGCTTTAATGCAAGAAGCAATTGACATTGCTAATCCAGCATTCAACCGCACAAATGTTGCAATTATTCAACATTCAGACCTTCCATGTGATCCAGCTCATTACTATGTTGTGTTACCTTAGCATTGTCTAACAACTCGGCTGCCAAAAGTGGTGGCAATTTTCCTTGTGCAACTAGTTTTAGTGTTTGGTATTATTTATCTCACAACTGTTAAGTACATGTATACACAATAATGTTTTTTCCCTTTTTTTTCCAAGGAAAGTCATGAATATCCCCTAATTACCACAGGGCCACTTTACAAGAAGTTTAAGGTATGTTCACAGTCTGTCTTTTTTCCATTGATTCCAGTCTCTTGTTGATACCTTTTGTTGTTGGTATGGATTTACGTACTTCTATGCCATTTTCTAAATACTATTGTCAGCACTGTTCAGGACTTTAGTTGGTTACTTTCTCTCCATTTTCCTTGTTGTCCTATTTCTTGCACACATTTCCTTTTCTGCCCTCCTTTCTATGTCCACTTTCACTGCTGCCTCTTCATCCACCGTTCCTCTACCTATTTTGTTTCCTCCTGTATTTCCTCCTTCAGTGCATCCTTTTGGCCACCTTCATAATTCCACTTTCACTGCCAACTCTTTCTTCCTCATTCTCCTTCTCAGCTTGCTTCTCCACTGTCTCATGTTCTTTTAGTCACCTTATTCGGATTTTACTTTTTCTTCTTCTTCCTCCTCCTCTTCCTTTCCTCCTCCTCCTCCTCCTCTCCCTCCTCTTCCTCCTTCTCCTCCTCCTCCCCTCCCTCCTCTCCCTCCTCCCCTTCCTCCTCCTCTTCCTCCTCATCTCTCTCCTCTTCTCCTCTCCCTCTTCCTCTTTCTCCTCCTCCTCCTCCTCTCCCTCTCCCTCCTCCTCCTCCTTTCCCTCCTCTTCCTCCTTCCCTTTCTCCTCCTCCTCTTCCTCTTCCTTCTCCTCTTCCTCCTTTTCATCTTTCCCTCCTTGCTGAGCTTGCTTCTCCACTGTCTCCTCTTTCGGATTTAACTTTTTCTTCTTCTTCTTCTTCCTCCTCCTCCTCCTCCTCTCCCTCCTCTCCCTCCTCCCCTTCAGCCTCCTCTTCCTCCTCCTCTCTCTCTTCTTCTCCTCTCCCTCTTCCTCCTCCTCCCCTCCTTCCCTTCCTCCTCCTCCCCTCCTCCTCTTCTTCCTCCTCATCTTCCTCCTCCTCTTCCTTCTCTTCCTCCTCTTCATCTTCCCCTCCCTGTTCATCTTCTCTGTGCTCCTTCACCTCCTCTTCCTCTTTCTCCTCCTCTTCCTCTTCCTCCTCTTTTTCCTCCTCCTTCTTACTCTCCTCCTCTTCCTCCTCCTCCTTACCCTCCTCCTCTTCCTCCTTCCCTTTCTCCTCCTCCTCTTCCTCTTCCTTCTCCTCTTCCTTCTCCTCTTCCTCCTCTTCATCTTCCCCTCCTTGCTCCTCTTCTCCCAGCTCCTTCTCCTCCTCTTCCTCCTCCTCTCCCTCCTCTTCCTCCTCCCCTTTCTCCTCCTCCTTTTCCTCCTCCTCTTCCTTCTCCTCTTCCTCCTCTTCATCTTCCCCTCCCTGCTCCTCTCTCCCTGCTCTTTCTCCTCCTCCTCCCTTTCCTCCACTCCCTCCTCCTCTCCCACCCCCTCTTCATCTTCCTCTACATCCTCCCCTTTCTCCTCCTCTTCCTCCTCTTCATCTTCCCCTCCCTGCTCCAGTTCTCCCTGCTCCTTCTCCTCCTCTTCCTTTTTCTCCTACTCCTCTTCCTCTTTTTCCTCCTTTCCCTCCTCCTCTCCCTCCTCTCACTCGTCCTCTTCCTCCTCTTCATCTTCCCCTCCCTGCTTCTCCTCCTCTTCCTTTTGCCCCTCCTCCTCCTCTTTTTCCTCCTCTCCTTCCTC
>JAOBYE010349317.1:0-14916 GCA_025403585.1 Parazoanthus swiftii | reverse complement strand
TTATCCGAATGCTTCGGTCAAGTCGACTTGAGAATTACCGTTAAAGCGAATCTCAAAGTTGCCGTTAATATTCTTGATGTCACTCTTAACCTCAATGGCGGAAGGCACTTCTCATTAAAAACACTCGAGAGCCAATGAACCATAATATATCAATGCCTAGTCAAATCCAACTATCCGCCCTCAATAATGAAGCAACTACCACACGCGCGCCATAAGCAACAAAACTTAAACCAACTTGTCAGTTGCGAAAAAGGCGCTCACGGCAGTTCGACTCAAATGTCCCATCGATACAGTAACGAGAACAACAGCAGCAGCAACAACAACAACAGCAGCCACTCTAGGAAAAAAAGGAAGTCATGATCAGATCCCGTACGATACATGGTCCCGTCCCCCATACAGCAATGGCGTGAAAACCAACCTGGGCAAACTCGTCATTCCGCTGCTTTCCAATTCCAAAACACTTCTCCAAATCAAATAAACTGCACAGGATTTTCAACAGAAGCAGTACAGAGGTCACTGGGCTACAGCTGCATGGACAATATGGCCAACATTATCAGGCGAAACAACGGCAGAACCCTCTAACCCGACCCTCCAAACGCTGACGAGAATTGTACATGCAGAAGAAAGACGAGTGCCCAATTGAGGCATGTGTCTCACTAACAACCTTGAGAACAAGGCAGAACGTTGTTGTATCGGAATGACAGAACAAGAGTTTAAATCTCAATTTAATGACTACAAATCATCATTCAGACACGAAAACACTCAAAGAGCACAGCTTCATCAAGGCAAGTGTATGAACACAATGCAGCTTACTCCATCAAATGGTCTGTTGTGAAGCGTACAAACTGAAAGGCACACAGTGCGGCTTAAAACATTCTAAATTACACATCGCAAATGAATGCCAACAGAAATAACCTATGAAAAAAAAATGAAAATCCGAACTAATTTCGAAAAGGCGACACGAAAATAAGTTTATGCTTGTATAATTTCAAACCTGCTTAGCAGAAACTCTTTTAGACTCCAGACCGAGTTACAGATTTTATTCGATTTTATCCAGTTTTAGCCGATTACTGTCTCTATCCGTTTTATTAGTTTCTTATGGGACATACTGTATTTCTCCAAAACAGTGGAAATGGATTCGAGTTTGAGTCCACAGATTGTCCCACGTTTTCACTGATGCCTTGAAGAGAGTAACTGTGCAGTTGAGAGCCATTTGAGGCTGGCCATTTTGAGCAGTTCGTCGTCTAAGCTTACAGTTTGTAATTTGGGTCGGGTTGCACGGTTTACTAGACTCGATTTGTCGATGCAGTCGGCCGTTGCAGTCCGAAACCCTAGTTACGTCAGAGGTTTAGGACGTTTAAATACCAATCGCAGACTACGAATGATTGAAGCGGTTTATCGACAGATAAGTTCCCCTAAAACCCACTCTCTTCCTGGGGAAACCTCTCTGACGATAGCTCAGTCAAAATCGCTCTAAATTGTCCCAAACTACAAAGAACACACAAGAGCACATAAACAAGAGGTGAGGCGACTCTATTTCATCATTCATAGCAATGGACCCAGGGGCGAAGAAAATTCAGGGAGAGTGAAAAATAAGAAGACTCCAGCCTCACCGCTTTTGGCCTCGCTTCGCACGGCGTTTCCTCACTCCCAACTTGAACCCATTTGAATGACCGTCCCTTGGTCAATATCCTGCAATTTTGAAAATTCGAGTGTATTCCGATACAAAATCTTATAAATCGCTCGATCCCAGTGCCCAATCCCAAAATACAAACTGAAACTGAAGCTTGGGCTGCCTGTGGTTGGGCTTGGTAAAATTCATGGCATGGAGCGACGACAAGGGCATCGAGACCGAAGGCCGATGTTTTCGCCCATTGAACAGCCCCTGGACCTGGATCTTCGTACACGTCCGAGGATGAAGTCTCGTTCACTATACTATAAGGAACGTTCTAAACGATAATTTGATGTATGGTTTGAACGATACCGTAAAAAAATAATAAAAGGGCACGCGGGGCAAAACATAATGTTCTCTTCTTTCTTGGAGGGGGGGAGCAGGGGGGTGAAGGGGGAAGTAACAACATACAGTTATTTTGCGAAGGCTCGAGTCTTTAACTGTTAGGGGGGTTCATGACTGAATACTTTGCAGGGAAACTCTAAACTGTGCGATAACTGTGTTGTGTAGGAATACCATCTTCTGCATTCTGAGCATTTTTGTTGTGTTTTGCACATACATGTAACAAAAGAGATTTATAGACTTGTTCCCTTCATTAGTTTGAAAGTTGGAGGAGGGCCTCCCCCCCCCCCCCATCCCTAATCCGGTCGGCCCTGATGACGGTTAAGGATACCTCCAGTCAGATGCCATATCCCCGCCTGCTTACAAGCAAAACGTTTGTACTATTTTCACACCTATATTTGGATGAAAGAATTTGATAGGTCGAAAAAGCGTGCAGGCACAGAAACAGCAGCAGCAAAACCCTTCTTCAGTCATGATTCCATCCCCGGTCAGTATCCATCGAACCCTGTGGTGCATGCTAAAGAGCTTGGTAACTATTTATAGTGAAAAGGAAGTTTTATAATATTCTCAACCTACCTGGCTCAGCTTCTCTACCACTGGCCGGGTCATTGGGCGCCAGACACATTTGCAGATTGTCCAGCGACTCAGCCATCTTGCTGTGAATGCAATGCCGGTGATTTGGTCAGCGGCAAACATTTGATAACTGGTCTTTATTGTTCGTGCATACACAACGTCGCTGCTTTGTGATAGATAAAATGGCGGACGAACATGCGATTTCTTGAGATGTTCTCGATAAATATTTTTCATATCTGGCTGACATGTTGATGACGTACTGAGAAGACAATGGTGGTTTGCCAGTATTATTTGAAAGGAGATTGTCATTTTGGTGACCGCTGTCGCTATGAACATCCTGCTAAAAGTAAGTTGGAGTCATGTCAGGAAATGTGTTTGTAAGTGCCAAAGTGGCCATTATGGATTTCTGGGCTAGATTTCAGAATGTCCAGGCACGGCATTTGATTGTATTCTGCGCATTTCTCATTCTATGGAAAACTCAGCTCCTCGCTCCCCCCCCCCTCCCCCCCCGGAAGCCGTAGAAAATGTGAGGACTTGGATTTTGAGCTTGGCGACTTCAGCTACTAGAAACAAGGGGACCCATTTCGTTTGGCCATTTTTCTGATCGGGGCATACAATAAGTTTCAAATTTTACGGCCAATCTCCAATGCAGGCCTTATAGTTTTTTTTCCACAACAAAATTTCAAGAGATAAAAGAGGGACTGCTTGTAGTCACTGCCTTTGGCTAGCATAAGATACATGTGGATTTTCTTTTTTCTTTGTTGCCTCTTGAAGATTTAAGCAGGTAACTCAAGCTGTTAGTAATGTTTAATCATAATTGTTCTTTTGCAGATCCTAAAAAAACATGCCAATACTTCTTACGAGGAAATTGTCACTTTGGACAAAAGTGTAAATTTGAACACCCACGTGCAGGTAATAACTTTTTGTAAGATAAAGATACTTCACATGTTCTGATTGGGTCTTGAGTGGTCTTGATCCCCCTAAATGCTTATGGGAATTATGAGTTATGATTAATGATCTACACATGCACTTAACTGGATGTGCAAAGTAAGGAATTATCCTGGCAAGGTATAATTGTATATGCATACTTATATACATACATACATACATACATTCATACATACTTACATACATACACACATATGAGTATATACATACCGGTACATATTGACAGAGAGGTCTAGAACTCATTATGCCTGCTTATTTTGTACACAGCTGATGGTGGATTTGCAAATAACCAGTCAACATTTAGGCAAAGTGGCTTTGGTGGTGGGCGGGGCAAAGGCACTTCCACTCCATCATTTTCTTTCAAAAACAGTTTTGGAAGTGATCAGGTGAGTGGTTTTTTCTTATTACACTCAGCTTTGGAAAAGTTTTCCATAATAAACAGTCAGCTACCATTTGTTTGAATAAATATTAAGTATCATAACATACAATTTATTGGCAGTTTTATTATGCAGAGGGAGCTTCTGTGTCTTATCTTAATATGTGTCCACTATCTAAAGTTACTGTATGCAGTAAAACTGTAAACTCCTCTCACTCAGGGTACTAGTTTCACGGATCAAAGAGATATAAGCCCTGCTGTTGGTTGCAGCTTGTAACATTTTAAAATTGGTCAAGAAATGCGTGAAACTATGTGAATGAAAACCGTTCATTGATTCCATAGGGATCTATGGTCTGGAGTTTGTAAACGGGTCTTTGTTCTATTCTTTTGTAACTCTCATTACAACCGAGCACAGGCAGCACAATCTTAGAGTTAGTATTTATTCTAGATATTTAGTCAATTTAGTAAGACTTTGTATGGGAATAAATATTGAGTCTGTTAAATCGCTGTAAATTGGTGCAAATGACCCAAATAAAATTTCCTTACCTCAGCTGTTGCTTCCTTGTGTCATTCTTGTACATTCTGGGTCTTTAAGAGGTGATTTGGGGGTGATTTTTATATCAGAGTGTTCGCGAAAGCAGTCACCTAACTTGTGGCCGGGTTCTACAATGTAAAGTTTGTTGCAGAAAGTGCAAGTGCAATAAATGATATTCGAATTTGGGCAGTTAAAATGGTCGTTTTTTTGGTATGAACCTTTAGGTCCTTTAATGTTTGTTTTGGATTGATGAATGGGTAGTTGTTGCAACGTTTACGATGGAACATTCGGAAATTCCTGGTTCTAGATCGAAAGAAAGTTTTAAAACTTCGGACAAGTGAATTTCGCACGTTTTTATCGCGTTTGCTAACAGTGGCGAATGAAAGAAAATCCGTGCTGTTTCTGGATCCGACTGTAGAATTTTGAAGTTTCTACAGTATAGACCGCATTTCTACATGTAGCTGCTAAATTGTTAGGGTAAAAGCAATTCGTTTTTCAGGGTGGATTCTCTGTCCGGACTCGAGCGAGTGCGTTGGTTAAGATACTGTCAGGATAGCCAAGTTCAGAAAAAAATTGGAGGTTTCATCACATTTAGTTAGATTTATAGTCTGAATCATTGCTGCAAAGTCTGCAGGAGTCTGAGAAATTGGGAGTTGAGTCTTTGACGTGAGATGGATGGGAAGACAGTTAATGCAACTAACTGCGAATTTGTAGGTTTATAGTGAACACTGGTTGCCAAATCAGTATTGTTTTGGACAAAAATTTATAATGATATCGAGAAAAGTGACTGACCTTTCAGAAGTTTCCAACTTGAGGGCCGGGTGGAAGGAGTTAAGAAAGCCAGTAAATCGATCAAGACAGTTATCTATATAGCGACCAAAAGAGTTCAGCCGTGGGGCCGCCAAACTGATTGAAAATTTGTTCTTCTACATATCCAACAAAAAGATTGGCGAAATTTGGTCCACTTTTAGTTCCTATGGCTATGTTGTTAATTTGCTTAAAGTGTTCTCCGGAAAAAGAAAAGCAATTAAGTGTAAGAACAAGTTCGGCCAAACGAAACAATGTGTTGGTCGAGGGTTCTTTGACAGAGCGGTGATCGAAAAAGTTCAAAAAGGTAATTCATCGTTCGGTCTTACAGTATATACAGAGAGGTGATGTCTATAGTGAGAAGGAATTTGTTGTTGCCATGAAAACATAAACCATTTTACAAAAAGCTAGAAAGCTGGAACTTTAGTTCTGTTGGGCAACTACATGCAGAAATGACGAGACCGTGCCGGGCTTGTTAGGCTTATGAATTTGGGGTTTCAGATAAAATGTAGATATTTTAAGATGTGGTGATGAGTATAACTTTTTTGTCTACTTTTGCATAAAATTTAGTGTTGGCAAGTTGTCTAAAAGCTTCTTGTTTGTAAAGGTGGTGCGCCTGAAATGACTACGGCACTGCCCGTTATTTTAAGTACGTATGGATAGATTGTTTTATGAAAATAATCATAAAATACAGCCATTAATAAATGATGTCACATATTATCAAATTGTAGAATCCATTTGGTGTTCTTGCCCAACACCCAACAAATCCGGCATTTGGTAGCAAACAACCATCACACCAACAGAAACAAGCTCCACAAAGCACCGATTCTTCCTCACAAATCCAGTAAGTTAAATAATTGGAATGGATTGCCCATAATACTGTATTTCTTGTTACTGCAGTAAGTATGCAGTTGGACACGGGTCGGGGCAGGGGTGGTCAATTCTGGCACCGAGTGTAAAATATCTTTTGAATCAATGTCATTGTCTTTTAGATGACGCGTGTCTAGTTAATGATAACTTCGGACAAGAAATTTTGTTTTGATATGTTTTTAAAAGAAAACAGTGGTACATGTAACCATATCATTGTGTATGCTTTTCTGTATCGGACATCTTTATGTTCTTCAGTCTTCTGCGGAGGAAAGGTTATTTATGTACAAGCAACTTTGACCAATGTGATGGTTAGTTTATGCCTCGTTACTTTTAACCCATTTTTCGTACTGGGAACTGTAAAGCGATTACCGCGTATATAACGCACATTCTGTTACACACCTACAAAATGTAGCTTGACATACTTAACTGAAATGCGTTTCTAGATATTCAGGGCCTTTAGCCGTCCCCGCTCAGCATATCCACTTTTGAAGCTCCACGGGTCCTTAGTAAGTGCCTTGAAAACGTTGTTAAAAGTTAAAGGCTGCATTAACAGACATAATTAAGCGAAGTCTGAGTTAGATGTGTTACTGTCAAACAGACAAATAGTTCAAAAGGATATGGAGATGTGGATGACAAGCAAACAATGGCCACTGTCATGTTATTCGTATCATAAAGAGGAGCCTTGTTTGGCAGGTAAGTACAAGACAGTGACTCAATGGAGCCAGTGTTATTAAATGACGACGTACAGGTCTTATTTTCCCTGTAAAGTACGGTAATACTGTATGCGCAACAGATGGCAGCAATTTGTCACACAACTTGTATCATGGCATGTGGAAATGTGCATGTCGTTTTTCCCCTATTACCAACTTGTGAACAACTCAGCTTTTCACGCAACAAGAATATCTGTTACAACTCGAAGGAGTAATTAATTTTACACAAAATGGATTCGATATGTACATTTTGCAACAAGTTTCTACATCTCAGTAATTGCAACACAGACATTTGAAGCAAGTTGTTGAACAAATGTTTTAGCCCACAATGCTACATTGCTATAGATGGCAAGTTGCAGGAAACTGCACAAGAAGCTCACCTCTATAGAAAAATTGATGAAAATTGCTAAAATTTGGTCAGAGGAACTGTTGAAAAGGCAGCCGGGAATCTTTCTTTCCCCGTGCGCTGTCTTTTAGTAGACCGCTTATGGTTTACAAAAAATAACGCTGAATATCAATGAGTGCAGCTTGTGACTGTTGAACATCGAGTTTTGTCAGTTTTCGAAGCTAAAAAACATATGTTTCTATTTGCTTGATTGCAAAAGAATTTTGGCTACAAACGAAGATCTATCATTTGGGCAAAAATACAATCCGTTGTTTCTTTTCCTGATCCCGTGAAAAACGCGCATATTTAAAAGCGATATGGAAGGGGGTGACAATAACCCGGGTGTGTCAGCGAATTCTTCCCTATGGTAGATATATAAATTCTTTATCTCATCCAACTTAGATTAGCCTTATTTCAGGTGGATTTGATCTAGTTTAAACAGTGTTAAAACATGCAGTTTAAAACCCAAACATAGACATCTTTTTAAAACACTCAACGGAAGGCCCCACACATCTTCTTTTTGCTATTTCTTACTAAGTTGCCGGTATCTGTACTATGTTAGTTATTAACTTTCTTGTTATCATTAATTTTTTCGAAGGCTTAACTGACTTTTCGTTTGAGGAAATTCGACTGGAAGCTGTCAAGGCCAATGCAAGCGGGAGTGGAGCAACTTATGTGAGTACAGTTATAACAGACCGTTCGGAGTTTAACCACCTTCAGAACATAGCTGGCAATTTTTCGCGCGCTTTTTGTATGGAGCGAGCGTGCATCTATAACTCGATAGACGCACCCCGTGCAACTATATTTAATCACGTGTCCGCGTTCAACCAATAAAAACGCTTAGAACGGTTTAGGAGAATGTTGTACTTTATCAGCTTACGTGTATTTAAGTAGCAGTGGAACTATCGTAGGGAAAACGTCATTCTGATAATGTTTTCAAAAATAATTTCCTCAGCTGGTTAGAAGATTGATTTATTCAACCTCTTTACCTTAGAGTAAGGGGGAAAACAACTGGCATCTTTAAATTCCACTTGACTCAGGCACTCGTTTTAGTGTGGATTACTGTAAAAACACGAAGGAAGTGGAACCATGGAAGGTTAACCGTGCCATGCCGAACAAGAAATTTCAGTTAATGTCTCATGATTAACCAAGCTAGTTCTTAATTATAATAATTTCCTATGCCAAATAAGGAAGATCAAGTACGTAATCGAACCTTTCTACGCTTTTCATTATTGGTGTCCATGGCAATGTTCGGGGAGGTTTTATTTGCAACAGGATTATATTCTTGGGGGTTGTATTAATTTTGGGGAATTAATGCATGCGTCTATTCGGACGGAAATTTGTGTTTCAAACTTAGCCTGGCTTGTAAGTGTATTTAACCAGATGAAGTTTTGTGTCTCAAAATTATTCAACTTTAAACTGAGAGTAGACACTCAATTAAACTAGACATTTAGCGTGTTATTGAGTGTCTGCTCAATAACGTGTTATTGAGTAGACACTCAATAACACGTTAAATGTCTAGTTTAATTGTTTTCAAATACTGTGAAGTAACAACATGCTAGTTAATGGTCAGTATTTGAATATGAAAACAGCTGCAAAGTTAAATCGCTTAAATATTTTGATTTACGTCCATTTATAACTATCCCCAAGCATTTATTAGTTCACTTTCACATATTTTTTTTATCTTCACAGCAACAAGGTCTCAAGGAGCTGCTGGCAAAATGTAATCAAAGGAAGCTAGAACTGAAGGGCATGTCTGCTTCACAGCTGGTGAGTGAGTCTAAACGATGTAATTTTCGTAGGAATTGTGACGACAAATGCTGCAGCACTTATACTGTAGGTTTGCGAGAATATTTTGAGTAATATATGAAGAAACTAGAGCGGACAGAGCTCGAAATAAAAAAACAGTGCCGTAGCAAGGGGAGGGGCCGGGGGAGGTGGTCGGCACGCCCCCCCCCCCCCTTAAAGTTTTCTACCTAGCAAATGTGTCAAAGTTGTCAAGCTCAGCAAATAGTTGTCCCAGGTCTGAGGAAAACTGGAAATTTTTACTGGTTTTAGACACCCTGATTTTGTTTCAGATGGCGTATAGAACCAATGAAATACGTTTTTAGACAAACTAATGTTCAAAATTTCCCGGGTGAGCATGCCCCGGACCCCCCTAGAAGGCTCGCGCCTTCGACTCTCGGCGGAACCCCTCCCCCCCTCCCACTTTTCCAAAGCTTGCTGCGGCCCGAGATACACGCAAATAGCTCTCTCGTCCGTTATTCAGGGTGACCACTCACAAAGCAGCTCTCTTCGTTTGTTATTGTGGTTGCACGAAGCAGCTCTACAAAGCGGCTCTACCGTCTGTTATTATGTTGACTCACAGCGTTGTCGTCTGTTCGTATTTAGTCGGCACAAAACAGCTCTATCGTCTCTTATTGGAATGACTTACTTATTGTGATCACTCATTCAGCAGCACGCTGTCGTCTGTTATTATGGTGACACACAAAGTAGCTCTTTTGTCTGTTAATGTTAAGACTCGCAAAGCTGCTCTGTCGTCTGTTATTGTGGTGACACACAAAGCAGCTCTGTCGTCTGTTATTGTGGTGACACACAAAGCAGCTCTGTCGTCTGTCGTTGAAATGACTCGCAAAACAGCTCTGTCGTCTTTTATTGTGGTGACTCACAAAGCAGCTAAGTCGTCTGCTATTATGGTGACACACAAAGCAGCTTTGCCCCAAATCTGAAAAAACTGGAAATATTTTACTAGTTTTAGACACTCTGATTTTGTTTCAAATGGCGTTTAAAACACAGGAAATACGTTTTTAGATAAAATAATTTTCAAAATTTTCGGGGGGAGCATACCCCGTAGCACCCATCGGCTCTCGGCGGTGCCCACCCCCCCGAGTTTTCCAAGGCTTGCTACGGCCCTGAAAAAATAGTAACAGCCTACCATTATATTCTATTTATTTTGGTAAAAGTGTGACAAAACGTGTAAAATTTGACCTGTAATCTACTTTTTTTCAATTGCCATTTACTTGAAATTTTGCCTGCATTTTCTATTGGCCATTGCGGGGAGGCATCACTTTCTAGTCTTGGGAACCTTAATGTAACTACATTGTTCTGCTTTGAACAAATAATGAAAAGCGTTTCTATTTTGTGACATCTTAACAGCATCAAGAAATCAAATCAGCCGAGATCCAATCAATGTCTTCAAACACAGCTGCGTCTGGGGCTGGCGGTCAACCATCAGTGTTTGGTGGAACAACTCAAAGCCTGTCAGGGCCTGGACCCCAGTCAGGTTTGTTTGGTGCTGGTCAGCCGCACGGCGTGTTGGGGGGGACAACAAGCCAGTCAAACAGTGTATTTGGTTCTGTGGCCCCAGCTGGCCAGACTAGTGGTGTTTTTGGTAGTGCTTCGCCTACTAAGCCAACTGGTCTGTTTGGAACCGTTGCAAGTCCTAGTCACTCAAGCACTTTTGGTCAAAGTTCCACATCTGGTGGTCTTTTTGGTGGGAATGCCGCATCGAGCCAGCCAGGGGGGACATTTGGAGCCAAAACCACACAAAGCATGGGTTTACTTGGAGCTGCACCGGCAGGCGCTCCGGGTGTTAGCCTTTTTGGTAGTAGTGTCTCATCAACCCAACCAGGGGGGACATTTGGAGCAAAACCCACTCAAGGGGTGGGGTTACTGGGAGCAGCACCAGCTGGAACTCCAAATGTTGGGCCGTTTGGTGGTAGCAGTATTCCTACACAGCCAATGGATGCAGCTTCAACTACCGCACACAGCACTGCACAGCCGATCCCTAGCTCAGGATTGGGCTTAACACCCACACAGCCAGCAGTTGTGGCCCCCCAGACTGGTGGCTCCGGTGGGAGGACATTGACCTGCAGTGAGGAAGACTTGGTGGCGTTTAGGGCGGACAGTTTTGTTTTGGGTAATATCCCCGAATGTGCCCCACCTCCGGAACTTTGCTGACATTTGAAGAAACCACAGACATCAACTTTACTAGCCGATCCAAATGTCGTCACATCTTTGGTATTAAATTAGACTTAATCTCCATGTAAAATATTTTCTAAAATAGGTAAAATGTTATTTGTAATAAAAACAAACGTTTTCTTGCTACCAGCACATCTTCAGGTTTTGTCACGGTGATCTTGGTTATTGTATTTTGTTTAATCCCTGAAAAAAAAAGCTAAGAAAACTGAAAATTAAGTTATACCCTTTGGGAACAGGGGAGGTGGAAAGAGAAACTGGTTTGTTTTATTCAGATTTCAGTTTTGAAACATAAACGCGGCATACCATGTACGTTGTACTCAGCTGTTTCGCCCCTTGCCCAGGAGTTACTACGCAACGAAGGCCACCGATTCTTGTACTTTAACTGTGGGAATTACTGACGCTTTCAATCCTTCTGGTGTATTATGTGGATATATGTATATAGTACTCAAAACAGTGAAATTAATGAGTCCGACCCGCAAGGAATCAACAAAATAATGAGAACATTACACATATCATTAGCTTATCCATTTTTGTAGGATAAATAAATCCATTAAATGCAATGAGTTTAGTAAAAGTTTGTATCACAAGTTTCACACTGTGAAACGAGAACAATACGAAGTTGCAGCTGGCATTATTCCCAAAGTGCCCCGCGTCTATCCGCCGTTACTTTTCGCCTTTGTCACGTAGAAACTACAAAACGATTCGTGTTTCATCTTTCCTGTACGAGCTGCACCTGGATCTTGTAGATCTCACCGCACGGATCCTGCTCAAATGTTAGACTCGACACCTTTGAACGGAGCTCGCTAATTCAATCAGTTATGTTCTCAATAAACCTCCAGAGGTGAGACACATGTTCGCGACACACTAGCAGGTCCTCCAGTGATCTGATATATTTAAAGGACCTACTCCTTCATATTTAATCTTCATACATGTACCACGATTTGTCTTGGGACTTCCGAGTATATTTTTGCAGAAATGCAGTTGATAGGGAGGTGGTCAAAGCTAGGTTTCTGGGCATGTCTGGACACCCCACTGGGGGAGGACTTTTAGACAACCCTGCCTCAACAAAAGTTCGGAATGCTTTGGTCTCTCACCTATGCTTCGCACTCAATAACCTTAACGGTCAATATTTACAATACCTGCAGCGATGCTTGACGTTCTTAATTGTTCAGTCTTCGAAGAACCTGTAGATTCTCACATCTCCAAACTCATATTGACCGTTCTCCGACTCATATTGACCGCTCCCCGACTCATATTGACCGCTCCCCGACTCATATTGACCGTTCCCCCCGTTCCCGGTTTTAGTAACGTCCATTTGACATGGAAATTCCCCATTTTACAAACCGTAATTAGCTGATTGCTGGGTTTAAAACTCGGGAAAAGCTTTTCCAGCAGATCTTTACAAGATTTTCCATTATTTTAAGACTACTACCAATTTTTAACAATCCGGCATTTTATTAACATGATAACAAATACTTATACAATATTCTCATGCTCGCCAATAGCGTGACTTAGAAGTGAGGCGGGCAGATATAGGTTTTAAAAATAAATAGATAATTAATTATGGCAAACGAAGTAAATGTGAGATGTTGCTAAAATGTAATTGCCTTGATCAAAAAGTTTAGTGAAGAGATGAAAATTCAAGGATTTTCAAAGCAAAAAATTTGGCTAAATGAAAAGCACCACAGGAGAAAGTCTAATACCAGTAACATTAAAGAACTCCAAAAGACACAAAAACCGTGTCTAGTCGTTTTAAAATTTTTTTACCTGACGAAGTTATTTTAGAGACACGATACAAGGCTGGGACCTGAACTAAGGTCTAACCTAACCAAAAACAGCATGGTTGCCATACCAGTCATGGGGAAAACATGCAAATTAATTGCATGCATAGTATTCTTCCACCCCCTTCTCAAAACTAAACGATCATGCATCTCCTTTGGTCTGTCCAAGAACCCTTACTATGATTGCCTTCAGCTGGGAAATATGAGTTTCGATACATTGAGCCCATAAAAGCTAACCAAACTACTGTCAATTATCAGAAAAAGGATAACTTTATTCAGTTTTACCAAGTTATGTATACCTCCAAGACATACAACATTCTTTACGTTGCATGGTCTAAATATATACCAGTAAGTGCAATTATAATCAGCTTTATTCTTGTTTCTTTGAACCATTTTCATTCGTTGAACTAAATCCCAAACTTCTGAAAATTCTTTCTGAAATCTCCAAGTCTGACCTGGTTTTAGATTCATCTGTGACAGTAGGAAGGTTCGTGTCAGTTTTTTGAGTTCCATCATCTATATTAGCAGTTTGGGAGTCCTTTGCAGGGTTTCTATTCAGAAAGCTTCTGAGCATCATAAGTCCAAGAGGTACTGGTAGCCACAGGTGATGAAGCCTCAGTGAGGATCCGTGGGTTTTTACAGCCAGCCGCTTGGATGATTTTGATATTGCTGCACCTGATGGCACACAGGAAGTAAAGTTGATAAGAAAAGTCCCATGGGGTTTTCAGCTATGCATGGCTTTTAGATATATGTCATACCTACAAAAAATGCTGGCTGCTTGGCGGTATATTTTTCCTTTATACTAAGCAATACATTCTTAACAGCACATGCATGTGCAATTAAAACCTAAAAATGACACAGTCATTTGGAAACATTTAATTGAAAAATTGGGAAATGATCAAGAATGTTTTTTAAAGGTATGGAAATTGTTTTAAGGTCTTAAGCAACATTCAGAAAGTCTGGAAATGTTAAAAAAAATCCTCAGAAATCTCCTGAAAACCATTTTTTAGATCATCAGGCAGCTTTGAATTTCAAATCTTTAGAAACCTTCAGAAATGATTGGTAATTTGAAAAGGCTATCTCTCTCACCCTGCTAGTTTGAGTATTGTGGGTAGAATCTCTTATCACCTCCTCACTTCACCCTCCTAAGTTTTGTTGTCCCTCCCCACCCCTCCCCTGTCTCACCCTGCTGGTATGAGCACTGTCGGCACTGTGGGTAAAATCTCTGCTTCTGGCCAGGTTTGACAAGTTTGTTTGGTGGCATGTGGTCACCAACAAAAAGCTTGCTCCACCTTCGCCCACACGAATGACAGCCGTGTTTTCTTCCTAGAGGATGCAATTCAAGCAACAAAGATTGAACAACGGTGTGCACAATGGTATCTTAAAATTATGATTGATTTATGGAGAGTTTCAGAGTAGTTATCATTCATGAGTGAGGGAGACATGTCATAAAGGTAACTTATAGGTATAAAACCCAAGTTTGGCGAGAAAATTACACAAGTAATAATGTAGTTGTTTGAATTTTGACTGTTCCCTGAGGGCAATGCAGAAGTTTAAAAACAACACTGAAATATGTCAATGTTTCAAGTTTGCTCTCGTCAATAGAATTTGCAGTTGTGATATTGCAGCAAAAATACTAAGTTAAACTTTGCAGTAAGATAATGACAAATAACATGACACAGAATTTAGTAAATCTTATTTCTTTAAACAAATAAATAAATAAATGTCTGTCTGTTACAACAGTTTTCTGGATTTTTTTTTTATATATATATTCAACAGAAAAGCTGAGTATCATAGAATTTGGCTTTTAGTTTATGAAAAGTTTGCTGAAAATAACAAGCTTATTGGAGGTATTTGAAAGTGGTATCATTTTCCAGTGTGGGTATATTATTAGGGGTACCATGTGGGGTGTTAAGCCTTACGTGGAGGGGGGGGG
>JAOBYE010349206.1:0-14916 GCA_025403585.1 Parazoanthus swiftii | reverse complement strand
ATGATAATGATAATGATAATGATAATGATAATGATAATGATAATGTTAATAATAATAATAATAATAATAATAATAATGATAATACGAACTGGTTTATCTAAAATGTGTGTCATGGGTAATATAAGTATTGAAAAACTAGTAGATTTATAAAACGTTAAATTAAACATACTGTTTTCATTTAAACTGCAGACATTGATAATTTAGGAAGATTTGTTTGTGATGGTTTTTATTTCGAGAGCCTTTTGGCAAGTAAAATATGAAATCCTAAAACTTGCTATGTCAAAACCTCTGGAAACCATCTTCAATTTTTCATTTCATTTAGGAGTTGTTTCATTGAAATTTAAAAAATGCAAGAGTCATTTCTGTCTGGAAATCTGGATCATAAATGCTAAGAAATAACTATCGTCCCTTTTAGCTATTGCCAATTTTTATCATTTTATTAACAAAAATAGTATATAGGCGTCTTGAACACGCTCAGTGTTATTAAAATGCCAATTCGCCTCAAAAATTCTACCGTCCACGCAATTCTTTTTATCATAGCCAATGAAAGTCGCAACTACTCATGTGATTCTGGACCTAAAGAAAACCTCTGACTGTAAACCACAAAATTCTCTCAAAAAAACTAGAACTTTATGGCATCAGAAGTATTCCCAATGCATGGCTTGCATCACACTTTGTGCCCCCCAGCCATTTTAAGGCCTATAAAGCCCAGCACGGCTAGGGTTAAAGTCGAACGTGAGTTTAATCGTAACAAAAATAAAAGCGAAATAATAATAATAATAATAATAATAATAATAATAATAGTACGAGTTAGAGCATCCTCAATGCTCTTGCGATACACTTAAATAACAGTTTAACAGTTTAACAGTTTGTTTATTTCCACTTTTACAAAACAATATTTTTAATTACATTTCAATAATATAAACATGGAAGGTGTAGGAAACAAACCGTAAGGGGTTAACGAGTTCCTGCACCTTACCTTAGTTTTTATAGCAAAAAAAAGCGGAGACAAATTGTAACGTTTTTTAAACAAATAGATAATTAATTAAGTATTTATAGAGTAGCGAAGACAGAAAAAGAGCACGCTTCTCAGGTAGGTGAATCGAGTATGTACCGGTCAAAAAAAATTATTTCGGTGATACTATGTACTTTTTAAACTCTTTCTTAAAAATGAGAGCGATGAGCTGTTTCGTATTGCCAGAGGGATATCATTCCATACTTTTGCAGCAGAATACTTGATGTCAGATTTACCATAATTTATATTTGAAAATATGCAAAACTAAGCTGTAAAAATAGTACAATTATAATTCTAAAAATGAAATCTATAATAAAAAAATCTAACTAATGCGAGTTACAAGTTCTCTTAAAAGAAAGGTTTGCTCTTACAATACTTTTAAATACATGAAAAATATGCAAAACTAAGCTCAATAAATAAAAATAAAGTAATACTAAAAATCTATAATAAAAACATCTAACTAATGTGAATTAAAAGTTTTACGACTAGTTTTAAAATTGCTAGTGTTTTCAATAAATCTAATTAAGGTAATACGAGAGAGAGAGCAGAAGCGACAGACAACGCTCTGTGACCGTAAGATACAGTGTTGCATTTAGGAACTGACAGGTATTTCTCAGAGAACCACGTTTAATTTCGGCATACTTCTGACGCCATTGTCAAGTTGAGCAACTGAAGGAATCGAGGTTATATATGCAAGTAGTTCTAATGAGTCAATATAAATGCAAGTGCAGAATGATTTGCTATTGGCCGGGAAAAGAAAAGGACATTGTTAGGTCAATAACTTTGCAACAAATGAGTCAGGTTGAGAGTTTCTTGATATAGAACATTTCGTGGATAAGGTAGACAATTTTATTCTTGCATTTCCGGACGTACGACTGAGACCGAGTTGTCTAAGTACTAGTTATCCGTTTTAGTGTCGTGTGTTTCAACGATGTGCTTGCCCGCCAAGCTTTTAGTCTTGTGTTCAGCAAGGCATTGATGTAAGTGCCTGCCAGTTTGTGTAGCCAACATAATCTGCATCACACAGATCACACTGAAAATGATATACAACCCATTGTTGATTCCCGATCTTAGGCTTTTCTGTCCCATATTTTAAATATAAGCAAGCATACGTCAGAACAATGCTGGCCCGTGCTGACAGTCTGTCCTTATCCAAAGAGAAGTTAACAGAGGAGTGTCAAAACCTTAAATCCATCTTCAGTGAACTGAAGTACCATGAAAACTTTATTGACCTAATCATCAGAAAATTTATCGTGTCAAAATTATCCGATCAGCAACATCAAAACATCAGGGAAAACCCCGCTCGTGTCGTACAACAATCTGCCGACACCGTCAAGAAACAACTACAAGAATTGTCAAATTTGACTGGCAAGCCAATTAAACCGGTGCTCACAAGCAGAAAGATCGTTGAAAGCATCAAAGGACGGGACATTCTGTGTGTGTGTGTGTAGATCTGTAATAATCTTTCTTTAGACCGCAAAACCATTTCCAAAGTATTGTAAATGGGACTTAGACTCGATTGGTATTCACTACACCTGGAGTCCCAGCACTCATACTATTTGTCATCTCAATCCCTGTAAATCAGCAACTGCAAATCGAATGTATATATTTTTGTTGTTGTATTTGTTACGTAAAGGAATTGAAATTAACTGTTCTAATTATTCCTGAAGGTAACTGGTCGTATGCTGTCCATCTGAAATGCTGGGAGGCTTTACAGGTTAATCAGACCCAAGGAGGAAAGAGAGCAAGAAATGTCCTCGCAAAGGCAAAGTCATTTTTATCAAAGACATCAAAAAAGAACGGGGAACAGTATGAATTGGCAAATAGCATGTACCTATATGCAAAAGGAAAAAGCTACTACACATCGAGCTCTTCTGATGGCAAAGACAAAGATCACAACTGTCGCAAAGCACTGAAGAAATTAGAGAAATCTTTAGAGATTACTAAGAGAATTTATGGAAGACATACCGCAACTGCCAGATGTCTTAATGCAATCGGAAATTGTCATAATAAACTAGGAGACCTGGAAACAGCCTCGTCCTTCTTTGAAAGGGCTTACAAGATGCGAAAGGACCTTTCTGGCTCAAATGATCACTATGACATGCCTGTTTATGTCAATCAGATTGCTGCAGTACATGAACAAACTGGAGTAGGATTTCTGAAACAGAAGAAGACAGAAGAAGGCAAGATAGAACTAAAGAAGGCCATCGAGCTTTATCAGAAAGCCCTTGATCTTGAAGTCAAGCTGCAAATAGCTGGCTACAGCAATACAGCCATATATAAGAGAAACATGGCAAATGCATACCTCCATTTAGACCAACCAGAGAAGGCGTGGAAGCCAGCATTGGAAGCTTATGAGATCAGAAAGAGCGTGCTTGGAACCCACCCAGACACTGTAAGAAGTGTGTTTCAATTGGGTAATGTGAAGTATTGGGGTGAAGACTACCCAGCAGCCCTTGAGTACTTCTACGAGGCTGATAAGATGGAGGATTCACTGCCAAGCAGGCATCACAGTGAAGTGAGGGAGCTGATAAAGGAAAGAATTAGAGAGGTTGAAGACAAACTCGGAGATGGTAAGTCTGAGCACTAATTAATAAAGTGATAACTTATATAGGGGAGGAGGAAAAAGGATGAGAGCAGCAAGGGGAAAAGGGAAATCTTAAACAAACAGGATTTGGAATCGAGAGAGAAAGAGACATTAAATTGGAAAGGGATTGTGCTTTAGAAAAACAGGAGGCAGGACCAAAACAACAACAATATATGTTTCGAATATTTTTGCATATTACAAACTATGAAGTAACGTGATATATTGATTTAAGTAAGGAGCAGGGCGTCCAAAAATCACAAGGCTTTGTTTATATTGGACACCCTGCGTCAAGATGTAGTAGGTGTAATTATTTAATGGTTCGGTACTGTACACACACATACATATAAAATAAACTTAGCAGGGAAGAGAAATTATTAGTACTGGTCGATAGAGAATTCTCAATCGGGTTCCAAGTTTTTGGGTCTTCGAATTTTTGTACTAAAAATGCCATAATGTAAGAGAGAAAGAGGGGGGTTAAAACCAAAGAATAAAATATCTTAACCGTATCGAATGTGTGCTGGGATAAGTAAACTCCCTGTCTATTTAACCTATTTTTTCAACGCTAACATATTTTAATCGCTTTAGCTTTGAACCATTTCTATTGGTTACGCTTCACCGTCATGTCATCTTGCATTAGATGCGTATCAATGTTCTGTTAGACACACAAAAACACTACAAAGTACATGGCTGACAAATAAGGTTAGCTAGTGATTAGGAAGATTTGAGAGAGAATTGAGAAGGAAAAAAATTTAGAACACAACAAACTCCGTTCCTAAGCCAGCGAGTAACACTCCTCGGATAGCATACAAGCTCTTGTTCATTAATTAAATATTAACTCCAAAAATTGATTCCAAACCGTACTTAAAATCCAAGCAAACCGAAAAATCCTTCAAAATCAACAACTTTCCCACCCTTTTATCTCCTTCCATTCATCTCCCAAATTTTTTTAAAATGTTTGTGAATTTGCTTCAACTTTCGCATCATGTCGCTATAATTCGCACTTTTGATTCTTTGAATTGAAACCGAGACACTGACATAATATGACGTAATTATAAACGCGACTTTCAGTTTCAGGTGAAACGTTCCCTAAATAAAAAGGCAAATATTCAGTTTTATTTAATTCAGCAACTATGTGAAAATCTCAGTTATTCCAAAGCAACTTTGCATTTTGATGCTGTTTTTGTGAAACAAAATCCCTTGGGGAATCAGGATGGCCGAGTGGTTACTCGTGCCTCCCACCTCTGTGGGACCCGGGATCGAACCCTGGACTTCGCATGTGGGCTGAGATTTGTCAATCTCCTTCTGACTCCGAGGGTTTTTCTCCGGTTTCTTCGGTTATCCTCTCTCAACAAAATCGACTTTCACGCCAAGATCTGTGCCGTCGAGCGATTAAACATAATCCACTGGCTTAGGAGAATGGGCGACCATTCCCAGCGCAACAACGTTAAATAAAGTTTAGTTAGTTTTAGTTAAATAAAGTTTAGTTTTAGCGATTTTAAGAAGGAAGTAGTGAAATTGGTTTGTTTGCTACTAAAAATCAAAGTCCAACCTAACTTAACGTACTTTCTATTGTCCCAGCTATAATGAGAGAAGCACAGTTTTTCCACTGCAACCGTGTTAGAAAAGCATTCTTTAAAGACTAGACCCACCATTACACTTGATAATACTGAAGGGTATCAGCCGTCACACAAATTCAACATCCAAATCAGCCAAAATTGCAACACATTATGGTCGAGCCACTAAATTTGTTATAGCTAAATAACAGAATGACATTCAGCGCAACAACAGCTTAGCAAAAACATTGCGTTCTTGACATTTTAACACAGGCATGCTCAAGACTGCAGTGAAACTCATTGGGGAAAATGGGGGAGAAGTACACTTGAACAACGTACGCATTAACATAAAAGCTGGTAGTTTGAAAGAACCAACGCATATTAGGATAACCAAGAACGATCCAGCCGACTTTTGTGACGCAGTTGTGAGAGCAGGGCTAACAAACGACGTCATTTTTGCTGACTCAGTCCTGAAGCTGGAACCTCACGGACAGGTTAGTATTAACAGGGTGGGAGTGGAGAAGGTGGTTGTGGGGAAGGAGGGGGAAGGGGGCTTAGTGAGTACAGGATAACAAGTAACGTCATTTACGCTGATGCAGTACTGAAGCTTGATTTTCACGTTCAAGCAATCTTTACTGACTGGGAGGCTAAAAAAAAACTAAGAGAAAGAAAGAGAGAGAGGTACACACACAGAGAAATACAAAGAGACAGAAACAGAGAGAGGCAGAGATAATGGAAAAGAGGAAGATGTAGGCGCATAACTCGAATGTTGTTGACTACGCACTCTTATTGAAAACTTGTTTTTATGAACTAACCTGCTGCCATGGCAACCGTGTTTTGAAAAACAGGTCAAACCTTTTCATATTTATTTTGGGTTAAGGATTGCAATTTCTTGATATTGCAGTTTTTATCGAAAAATAGCCTCCTTTAAAAAAATCTATAAATGTTTTTTGTGCCAATGATAAGTATTTTTGACGTCAAAAAGCCTAAGATGGTGATTTTGCGACGTGATACATCGTGGTTGGATTTATCGAATTGCACTAAATTTACTTACAACTATTAAGACACAGTCGAAAAAACCGGAAAATGTATTCTGAAGAGAAAAGTACAAATTTTACAACAAAAACCCATTTGCTCAATCATTCTGCGTAATCTAGGTTCAAAACTGCTCCCCACGTGCACCTAGAGCTAATAGGATTGCACGAGAATGTAACTGTGTCAAACTAAGACAAGGAAAACGTTTCTAATTTAAATTTAAATGCTAAAAGGTTGCGTAGTCCAAACGTATATAAACAATTTAATTTTTTCTTACCTAATTTATTAGGTGTTCAGCAGAGACGTTACTGTGGAAGTGTCGTTGCAAAGCGAAAAACCGAAAACCCACAGTTTGGAAGTGTTTCATGGCACTTTGAACCCAAGAGGTCTGGTACAATGGGAACATGTTTTAAAAGATAGATGCAGCTTCAAGAACGGTGACAGAACGATTGCAATACGTCTTTCCCATTTTTCCTTGATAAGCTGGGTCTATTGGGGCAAAGTAGCTCTTCTGCAGCCATCGAAAGCTGCATCGTACTATTTCAACGTCTGGCCTTTCAGGTTCCACATTGGAATATATTTAAAAAGAGACTTCCCAAACAGGTCCTTTTTAACTTTGAGAGTTGTTCTCGTCTCAAGTACCATTTATCAAGAAAGGCGCTTAAGGGACGAGTGTTCAAGTGTTCAGAGATGTAAACTTGATGGTTTCCAAGAAATTTGCTTCCAGCATTGTGCGTCGGTTTGGAATTCTGAAGATGTTGAGGTTTCATTAGTGCTTGATGGAGATCGCAGTGACGGCGAACCACAAACGTTCAAGGTAGATTCAACGAAATGGTGGAGCAATGGGGAGATGTTTGATTACAAGCTGCGACAAAAGGAAGATATAACATTCCTCGAAGGAAGATTCGAGATCAAACCTGACGGCCAGCAACAAGTTTCCGTTTGTTTTCAAGAAGGTATTTTTAGATAAGTATGTTTTATATTTGAGTCTCATTATCTCATGGAATCATATGAACGGCAGATTTGTCTTTTCTAACTACTCCGAATTTAGACTTTTCGTTCCTGGGGCTAGGGTTCAAAACTCTTAACGCTGTTGCTATGAAACATTTGTGCTTGCATTGTGCTTTTAAAAGTCCCACAAATGTATAACAGTGACTGATATACAAGAAGCGATAAAACACAATATTCTAAAAGTTTGGATGAAACCGGCTGCATCTTCTAAAATTAAAAACGTATGACATATAAGTCTTCTCTTATATATTTGTGATCAAAATAGATCAATTCTCCATTATATCTCTTATTAATTGCTGGTAAGTTCCTACATTTAAATATAATATATACAACAAAGCGTCCAATATCGCTTGTAGAGCTGAACTAGGAAGATTTCCCTTGAAGATATTTATCAATAAACTAATTTTCAAATATTATAATCACTTACTTAGTCTACCTGAAAATTCGGTTACAAACAATCTTTATTAATGTCCAAGTTTCTGTTTGATAGACAAAAACCATGTTACTCATCTAGTTTAAGTAAAATATTAGATGTTTACAACATAAATGATTCGATCAGTCTTCAAACGCCATTTTCCAAAACATCTCTCAGAAAATTTTATAAAAAGATGACAAATGAATATCTCAAATCTTGGGAAAACAACTTAGAAAAATCGAGCAAACTTAAGTTTTACAGATTATTCAATGACCGTTATCAAGAACAAAATAACTTGCAAGTTATTAGTAATTTTGAATAAAGAAAACAATTTACGAAATTTAGAATTTGTAATCACAAGTTAGCTATTGAAACTGGACGTTATCTAAATCAACGAATTGAAGTAAATCAAAGATTTTGTATATTTTGTGACTGAAACAGAGGAGCATCTATTGTATAATTGCCCTCTTTATGATAATTTACGTTATGAGTTTTTTCAAAAAATTGATATAAGCATTCAAGTTAGTGACATTGAAATTAGAACATGTACAAAAGATATACTGAATTCAGAAAATGAAAACATTATATTTTATATATCTAAGTTTATCTACAAATGTTTTCAACCAAGGCAGAGCATCGATACTGATGTAGTTGTATTGAACACGTACACTTAGATGAACTATGTTTTGTTTACTTAGTTTTGTTATGCTTTAGCAATACCTGTAAATGAGGTCATGCCAATAAAGCTTGTTTATCCTATCTATCTATGCCCTCCCTCCCTCCCTCTGCCCCCCTCTTTCTCTTTCTTCTCTCTCTCTCTTTATCTATCTATCAATCTGTCTGTCTGTCTGTCTATGTCTGTCTGCCTCTATCTCTATCTACATATTCATATCTAAACATATCTATATCAATCTGTATCTATATCGATATCTGTGTCTATGTGTATATATTTTTAATACTCAATCTACAAACAGCACTGTTTCGTTCTTTGTAGACTCGTCAGTGCAGCTCAGAGAAGGATTTTGAGACTGAACGTCTGTAAACCAGATGCTCAAACTCAAAAGAGTAGGGTATGCATAGTGCAAATAGTATGACAGAAGCTTAGTTCGGTTCCAAAACCAGGGCGCATGACAGCACAATACAAAATACCACACATGCGCAGCCGAGGGTACCAAGGAAAAGGCAGCGATGGACAGCTGTTTCCCCGTTGTTCTGAGAGCTCATCAGCAATGCATAGCCTATCCCTATTGAGAAACGAGGTCTCTTCACAGTGCTCTTTACTTCCAAAGTGGATCTGACAATGTAGGTCTCTTTAAACCTGGGCCAACACACAACAAATGTGGGACCTTTGTCTTTGATGTTTGCGGCAAAACGTAGTTTTGATGTAAGCAAAATGTTGAGGAGCATAATTATTAAAACTGCAAGTTGAGTATTTATAGAGGATATAGATATAGATAAATAGATATATTTATAAATCATCCAATGAAGTTATATACTCAGATTAGTCCCGGTATGAATAAATGGTCCAATCAAGGGTCAAATTTGTTGTTAGTTTCAAGCGATTTAACAGCTGGTAATACAGTGTACTTTCAGCTTTTAATTGTGTTTTTTTTTGGTTGTTTTATTAGGACTTTGTCCTTTTGTCAAGAAATGTTTGGACATTCAGAATGGATATGTCTGCAATTTGAAGCCCGTGGCAATGAAATTAGGACTTGACGAAGAAGAAACAAAAGACATTCTCTTGAAGAACCAGTCTGATCAACGTCATTTAGAAGAGATGCTGAATAAGTGGAAAAAACAACAACAACATGACCGTCTCGGAGAATTGACGAGTTTAATGAAAGAGATTCCCAAAGAAGGTAAACACAGAGTTTGGACAACAATAAATAATTGAGACTTGTAACTAGTGAAAAACGGGTATTCATTTGGCAAAATAATTAAGTAAATGCAGGAGTGTCAATTTCTATCAGTTTTTTTCAAGAGGGAGGGGGGATGGGGGTGGGTTGGTATGCTTTTAATAGGGTCGGCCTACTCGGGTGGTTTTCGGGAGAAAAAATTCAAAATAACGTTTCGCGAAGAGAGCAGTGGCTGGTTTTTTTTTTTTCTGGTTCGGGTTTTTCCGGGTTTTTTTCGTACACTTAACTACATTAACTGCAGGATAACTCAATTGATATGTTACGAGAGATGTCAGAGAGTCTTAGATTGATATCTCGGGAATTCGTACGGGTTGAAAAATAAAACCAGGTGGCAGTAAATGTTGTCGCTAATCTACCTGTAAACGAAAGTAGTTTTTCCTCACCTACCTTGCAGTCCAATATCAACAAGTATTTTTTTCCCACCCCTCAATGATTTTTGCTCATGCTCAACTTCGAATTCTAAAGTTTTTTAAAATTGTGTAAATACTTTGCAGCTTATGAAGTTTCCGACAGAGGCTTTATGCACATCGCTCATTTACGAAATCTTGAAAAGGAAGTCAGTGATATCACCAGTCAAACAGATGCGAGGATCACAGCACGTATTCAGCAGCGGGCTTCGCAAGTGTTGGATCATGTGCTCCAAGATTGTTGTGTTGAAGCCATAGAACTCGAGAACGAGTTTGAGAAGTGTTTGGACTCCAAGGAATATCTTGCAAGCCTAAGTGCCATCAAGGAAAAGATGGTTGATCCTTCACTCGTTACACTGAATAACGAGTTGAAACAGAAGTTGACTACATCTGGATTGATGGCAATACTTCCAATGCTGATTCAACTTGTAAAGGAAATATTTTGCGAGTTGCCTTCTTCAATGGAGTTGACCGGAGTATGGGGCCTGCCAAAAGAGGATGCCGATCAGTTTGACAACCACATAAAAGAAGCAGCAAAAAATGTAAAAAGAGGACCTCTTATTGCAGAACTTTCAAACTGCCTAGCAAGAGTAAAAAAGTTGCCTCACAACAAAGGAGAAACTGATGATGCTCAAATCGAAAAGTGGAGAAAACGTTTAAACATTGAAGAACTAGTGAAAATACTGGAACACCGAGTTTTTAAGAAGCTACGAAGGCGTATCATGATGATCGCAGAGACCGTAAATGAAGAGATGTCACTCGAAAGCTCAATAGATAAAGAAGTTTCCGTCGCCAGCTGTCGAAATGTCGCCCTTCAACTTGTTGATCAGCTGAGGTTCAGACCACATTCTGTGGTTCAGTTTTCATTCCTTGATGATCAGCTCAGAATAAAAGCAAAGGGAGAGGTAAAATTTTCTACAAAAGCGCAGGTAAGAGCACGATTAGAAATAGTTAGCAATTGTGGTTGAGAAAAGAGAACTGTAAGCTAAACAAATCTGCAGCTTTTATTTTGTCGGAGGCCTAGATCAATAGCTTCATCAGATCAACTGGTTATGAAACTCGGCCAGTTTTTGTTGTTGTATGTTTTTGTTCTTTGTCTTAGTTTGAACGAACAGGTCACATTGCTTTGTTCAATGTGTGAGCCCAAATGTTACTACTGGTTCGTTGTTCATATGTATTTCAATACCTTTTGTGTTTTGTGCACCATCAAGGCCACCGAACTAAAGGAATAGAGAACAAATTAAAACATACGCTGACAAAGAAACTAGCCGAGTTTCATAACTAGTTACTCTATTAACTATGGCTATATATACATGTGATATTTTCCCATCTTACATGTTGTTTCTTTTTAACCATTCCGCACTTTTTGAACCAGTTTGTGCCACTTTGTTTAGCAAAAGTTCAACCTCCAAGTTTTAGTTTCCTGCCCCGTTATGATGGCAATCTAACTGGACATTTTACGCATCCAAATATCTGCCACCTTGAATCGTTGACTACTGCGACCAGAATCCATTTCGGGCATCAAGTCTGTTCATTAAATTGTTTAAGTACGTAATATCCTTGTGTCCTACTACATAAACTTTGAAATGGTGTATAAATTTCTTCTGTTAGAACGCGGAAAACATTTTACCGTTCGTCTGTAACATTTGAAATGTTTGAAATTTGTGAGTCACAAAACGTCGTTTTGACATGTCTTCCAGTTGGCGCTCTTGACCAATCTCCGTGGCGTTTCACGTGTCGCACATGATACCTTGTCTAATCTAACAGCGGAAACTAGACACTCTTCCGCTCATGTAAGAGGCAAGGCGTGCGTTTTCTGTTCTGTTGATTATTTAAGTTGTTCAGAAAACACTGTGTTGATTTAGCGATTTTGAAAGTCGAATTTTCAATACATAAATTGCCGATCAACGTTAGTATTCGCTTTAAGTGTTTTTCTGCGATTCGTAGAATACCAAATGACAAATGCATAAAAATGTTTTTATTCCTAAACAGCCAGAGTTTTCCCAAGATTTCCATTTATATCGTGAAAACTGTGAGCTGGTGCCACTACATGCGTTTGCTAGAGTTTGTGTGAGGGGACTCGTGAGGAAGCTCGGACGTTTGACTCGCGGCTTCACTGTGAAGAAAGACGAAGCTGAGAAGATCGAAGTGTGGAGTGAGAGTGTGCTTAGCAAAGGCAAAACACTGCTTACACCGCTCCCAACACACGATTCATTTACTGTGTCTCTCTACGGAAATGACGAGAAGGAATTGCAAGGTTACCTTGATCAAATCGCGGGAGTGATTGAAAGGGATATATGTTCTAAAGAAGTTTCAGAAACAAAAAGCGTTGCTCTCTCGCTTAAAAGCATCGTGAAAGACTGTCCGCTGGAAGGCGAGGCAACTCAGTCTGTGTCTATCGAACTGCTGTACAAATACCCTGGTCCAAGCATCGATTTTAGGAGTAAGGGTTTCGAGGAAACGTGCGAAGCAAGTGCCCAAGAACTGGCAGCTGGTACGTTTAATACATGTTCTTCAGTGGTTATGTAAGTAGATTATAACTGGAAGCCATTTAAAAGTATAAAGATAGTTAATGTTATTATTAAGCATCCGGTCGTTTTGAACCAAAGTCGTTTCTAAGTCCTTCTTGTTTTTCCCCAAAGCTAATATTAACAGCGGATATTTGTGGAGTTATATATTGTTCAAGAAAATTGTGAGTCAGAGAGGAATAACTTCACCCTATCTTAAGTGCTAACCATGTATTACTACACTCATCATAATGATCATCATACAACTAATTTCAGAAAACTTGCCATTTGCAAAAACGTTAGCTAAAGATGTTGTCAGCGAGTTGGAGATGAAACCATTTCGTTACCAGGCTCTTGCTAATAGATCGCCTTCCGGAGTGTCCGCAGAACTTCCGCAGGAGTGTGGAGCCAAGGTCTTAGGTTTGTTGTCTTACGTATTACTCGGCTATAAACACAAACTTGAGGATACAAAAGAGTCTTTTGCATACTCTCACTAAGTACAAACCGATTTAAAGTATGAGTTTTCTAAAACACTTAGATTTCTAGAAAATATATTTTCACTTATTTATGTGGCTACGAAATGAGACGTTTTTTGCCACGCAATTCCGTGCCTTACCATCAGTGATTTTGTAGTGATATGATGAAGGTCGATGCACAATGCAGAAAATGTTAGAGCTAGGTTCGGCCAAGAACAGGAAAATATCCAGCATCATGTAATCATTTGGCAAATTGCTCATAGCTGTTTTTCAAAAGTTAAAGTCAATAGAACGTATCACGATTTGTACTTTAACTCAAAGTTAGCTCATTTTAAATGTTGATATGATTAAGAGAGAATGTACAGTGAAGCCAACTTCCACTCCGAGTGTGGTTCACCTTACGTCCTCTGTATCTGCAATTTGTTTTGTTGTTAAAAACATTATTTTGCAAATGTCGCGGATTTATCGATTAGGGCATTGGTCGCACGTTGCTGCAAAATAATCTGTTTAGCTAAAACTTCTGTCAATACTTACTTTCTGCATGTGCGATTAAATTAGCATGCAAGCACCAAAATTTTGGCGAGTGAAGAAACTTCAATGGTTAATTCCGCCAGCCCCTCAGAGGTTCCCGAAATTTGTAAAACGCGCAAAATAGCACTCTGCTATTGTTAAGTTGACGTCAACTGTCAGTTTTTCCGAGGTAACAGACCAATTTCGACATATTAAAATTCAGCCTGAAACAAAAGACATCAGCACGAGGCTCTGGGGAATAAAATGTAGAGTTTGTATGGATTAATTCCCAGAGCCTCGTGTTCATGACTTTTGTTTCAGGCCGAATTTTAATATATCGAAACACGAGCTGGATGTTTCGGCTCGTTGCGCAATGCATGCTTTGTGACGAGCCAAAAGAACGGCTGCGGGGGAGACTAGATGTTATGCGTCACCTGGTGTGAAATGTGCATTTTTATTAATATTTTTTTAACCTTTATTTATTTATTTGCAATTTACAAATTTACAAGTGTATTTTTAGAAAAAAACTAAGAAACCAACACACAACTACTTAACAATAATTTTACAATTCTCTTTTCATAATGATTTAATCCTAAGACACAAAGTGCGATATACATAAAAAAAAGATAAAACAAGCAAAGATAAACTTTTACAAGAAGAGAAATCGAGCAAAAATTACAAATACATAACATAACTTGGCCTAACTGTTACTATTCACATTTTTGAAATGTACCTTAATGTTAATTTGCTAACGCTGTCACATTTTTTTACTAAAGAAATTGTGCCCATTTGCTGCGCCATTGTTCAGTACTTTTTTTCTCGATGACTATTTGCTTTTCTATTTTGTATCTTGTCTCAATTTCGAGTAAAGATTTTTCGAACATTACTTTTTCCCCACTAATATAAGCGGAAAAGGTGTGGTATTTTGCAATCAATAAAAACTGGTTGAGTAACTTCTTGTTCTTTCCGTTTCCTAGAACACCGTATAACATTTCAACAACATTGAGCGTCATGTTCTCACTGGTGTGATCTTTCCACCATTTCTATAGGACTTCCAAAAGATTTCGACGAACAGACATTCTATAAAAAGATGCATTATTGTTTGTCTTCCGCAACCACAGTAAGGGCATTTTTCTGATTCTTTCATTTTCATCCTGAACAAACATGTGTTTGTTGGCAGAATATTATTTAAAATTTTGATTTGAAACGCGATTAATTTTGTTTCTCTAGTACTATGGAAAGGGAGAAGATAGAAATTTTGAATATTTTCTCTTTCCACTCCGTTGTTTAGTAGGATATTTTGCGAGCTCGGAGGAACTAATTTATGCTTTATAACCTGTGAGTAAATGTATTTTGTTCAAAGTAACTTTGGTGTGTCATACCATGGTTTTTCCCGTTTTTGCGTCTCTATTTGTGGCTCCTTTAGCATTTTTTCCACTGCCTTGGTATTGCGCTTATTATGCCGTAATACTCAACAAAATTTG
>JAOBYE010349095.1:0-14916 GCA_025403585.1 Parazoanthus swiftii | reverse complement strand
TATTTTATTGGCTAAGCTGGAACACTATGGATTTCGCGGAATTATTCATAAATGGTTTGAATCTTACCTAGAAGGCATGCAGAACCCAAACTACCTTCACAGGATCCAGTATCTCGAATAAAAAGAATCGTTATGCGGAGTACCACAGGGCTCTGTTCTCGGCCCCTTACTTTTCTTCTATATATTAACGATATGTTCCAATCTTCTGATGTCATTAAATTTCATCTTTTTGTAGGTGATACAAACATATTTTATGCAAATAAAAACATCAGCACTTTAGAAACTGTAGTCAATGAAGAAATAAAAAGGATTCAAGAATGGCTGACTATAAATAAACTAACTATATCAACTTATAAAAGAAATCAAATTATGTAATATTTGGTCACTATACTAAAATTCTAACATCCAACATTAATTTCAAAATGTTTGACAACGCGCAAAACAAATATGTTTCACTTGAATACAAAGACAATGTTAAATACCTAGGAATCCTAATTGACAACAAACTATCATGGAAACCACATATTGATCTCATAAGTTCTAAAATAAGCAAAACTGTAGGCCTGATTGCCAGATTGCGACACTATATTCCTTTCAATACACTAATAACACTATTTAATTCACTTATCCAACCTTACTGTACTTGTCTAAAACATTACTTTTACGAAAAAAAGTTGTAAGACTAATACATTTTGCAAACAAAAGAGATAGCGCTTTTGCATTTTTTCGAAAATCAAATATTTTACCTACATGTATAACCTTTAGTTACTATGAATCACTTGCTCATCTAATGTATATCATGTAGTTCATCATATTGGCCCCGAGAATATCTGTAATCCCTTTACATTTGTTAGTAATGTTTATTCATATAGCACTAGATCATCAGCTTCAAAAAACTTATACACACAATTTTCACGAGCAAATATACAAAAAAATTCTTTATCCGAATTGATGTCCGTCTGTGGAACGAAATTCCAGAAGATTTGAGAAAGATGTCAAAGAAAAAATTCAAAGAAGAGTTAAGAGCTTTTTTACTCAACAATTTAGAAAAACTAGGTTACAATGCTGAAATCTCCATGCTGTACTTCTCTTAACCAAAACCTAAACTAATGGTTTGTAACTTAGTTATTTTGTTTCCTTTTTGTTACACTTGCATAGGCTATAAGAATTATTGTTATTGCGATTCTGTTTTTCAGATTTGTATTTCTTTGTACTTAGACTCTTTCAGTTTACTGAAACACAAACCCACCTCGATTAGCTTTGCTAGTGCGTGTGCATGTATCAATGTTATCTGTAAATTATTAAAAAATAAACTTGAACTTGAACTTGTATGTAGAAATAGCGAGAGGGACCATAGCAAACCACAAGGCTAAAACGAGGTTAATTATGATCTCCATGACTCATTTATTGGAAGTTAGTTACACTCTTTCTTTTTTTATTAAAATTATGAACTAGTAAAATTTTGCTTAGGCTCAATGTTCTTGTTTTTTTCTGCAATTTCAGCCTTAAAATCTTTTTATTTTGTTCTTAACGGCTGTGTTTTCCATAGAAGATTAAATTAAACTCGCCTAAACTTCGTTAAGATGTTTCTGTGCACTGTTTCACAAGAAATGTAAGTGTCTTTGCAAGACAAACTATTTTTTGAATGCCATGGGTGCGTTACCGGAGAGCTGAGTACTGTAAGACTACTGCAGTTCAAGGTTGTACACTTGCATAAATTTTTGATTCAGCCACAGTTTGCTTTTGTTTTGTTCTTATTTTTTGGACAAACCCAGCCTTAATGTTCTTATTACGTTTGTTCTTAATAAAAAAAGAGTGTATATCAAAAATGAATAAAATGAAAGTTATATATTGATTTCTGACTTTCGGCATATATACAACACAGTAAAAACGAGAGGAAGAGAAACCGAAAAAAAGAAAAAATACTAGTTTAGCAAACCAAAGAGGAAAGTATGTAGTCTGTTAAATAATGAAGAAAAAGTGATGGCAGACTAAAAATCAGCTGCTACTGACTGATCTAGCTGGGGTGTACGTGCACGTTTCAAATAAAATGACGTCATTGCGGTGATGAGTAATTTATTCAGCTGTTATTATAGGCCGATGATGACGTAGTAACGGACCATGTTTTCTTTAAAAGCAGCGGTTGTGTTGTTGATATTACAGCAGTACCTTCACATGGTTTCATATTACATATAGATTGACAACATTTTCAATATTCTTGAGGTAAGTCTTTATTTAGTTAAGAATCAAATTGAAACTACATACTCTACTTGCTCGAAGCAAAGGCGAAAGAGAGAACTGAAAGCTAAAGACTGTGTTTACAGTTTTAACCATTCATAGTCCTAAAAGAAAATCAACTTTTCAGAAAGTTTGCTTTGTTTTATCCTTTTTTTGCGAGCCGAGTCACTAAATATGACTTTTTAGTGTATCAAAGAAAATTGTGACACATAAGGGGTATATATATGTATATAGTGTTTTTCCCTCAGCAAAAACCAGTTTCATTGCATGCAATATTTCAAAGTTCGTGACTGGATACTGCAGTCTTATACTTATAAGTCATAATCATGGACCAAATCTAATTTCCTGAAACGTACTTAAATCCACAGAAAAATGAAAGCAGTTGGAGTTACACACCGATAAAATGAGCATCTTGCGAGATTGTTAGCGCTATAATTGTCACAATTGACTAAAATTTGTTGCATTTGATTTTTTTTTCTGCTATTCCATGTTTCAAAAATACTTAAGTGTAATTTCTAAGGAAAATAATGCGAAATTTTGAGCACAGGATTTTTTTATTTGCAATATTGAATTTATTTGCTTTTTGAATTAGCAAATGTCTCACGGGAGCTGTTATGTCACACTCAACTTTTGAAATAACAGCTCGCTTCGTGTGTGAATATTGTTGCAGGTATACCTGCTGTGCATAGAACTAGAATCAGTTGATTTTGTTTCATGGTTTCAGTACAGCCTGCAAATCAGTGCTGATGTTTGGTGCCAAAATCTTGCTTTTTTCCAAATATTGAATTTTGGATATTTTTTTCTTGTCAAGTAAAAGGAGTTACTTCATACTTCTAGTTCATTGCACAGATCAATTGTTGAACCACATTAAAAGAATGTTTTGGAGTTAGCAGAATTTATTATCTTGGGTTAATTATGGTCAGCGCAAAGGCACTTTTTCAGTCACTTTGTATGAGCTAACATTGTTTCCATGGCAACAGTGGACCTAGACATTAGCTGACTGGTAATGCTTTGCAATAAGTGGTTGGAATATGGTACCATTTTCTTCAAAAGTTCTATTTAGGAGAAAATTGTAGTCTAGAGTCCCCTACCCCCTTAAGGGCGAGTGAATCGTAGTTTTCTGGGAGCCCCTTTGTACACGAAGGGCATGCTATCTACCGAGGTTTTATGCGCGAACCCCTCTCTAGCGGGATGTTTAATTTCTTTCTTTTTGCAGACCAGATTACCCGCAGGTTTACGAGCTCATCATTGCACGATATAAGGTAATGCGATTAACTATAAGCGCAAACTGGCTGTACCTATACCCTTCAATTGAAAATTGGACTGCAATTTCGGAACAACTCTACCAATTTGAAACACAAGATGAGGCGTCACAATACAAAAGGAGTTTTCTCTGAGAAGACCTCTTTTACGTTGTGACACCTCATATATATGTAGAAATGACGAGAGGGATCGTAGCAAACCGCAAGGCTAATACGAGATGGTCCCCAGGATCTATTTATTGGAGATATATATTATATAAAGTAACACTTTAACTTTTAGTTATATCAATAATGAATAAAATGAAAGTTAGACATTGATTTCAGACTTTAGACAAATATACAACACAAAAAAGAGAGAAGAGAAACCGAAAAAAAAACTAGTTTAGCAAACCAAAAAGGAAAGTATGTAGTCTGTTAAATAATGAAGAAAGAGTACTGACAGATTGAATGTCAGCTGTTACTGAATCCAGCTGGGGTGTACGTGCTCGTTTCAAATAAAATGACGTCATTGCGGTGATGAGTAACTTATTCAGCTGTCATTACAGGCCTGATAATGACGCAGTAACGGATCATGTTTCCTTTAAAACCGGGGTTGTGCTGTTGTTATCACAGCAGTACCTTCACGTGTTTTCATGTTACATATAGATTGACAACACTTTCATTATTCTTGAGGTAAGTCTGTAGTTAGTTTAAAATCAGAGTGAATCGAAACTTTTACATAATCTACTTGCTTGAAGCAGAGGCGAAAGAGAGAACTGAAAGCTAAAGATGTGTTTGTAGTTTTAACCATTCAAAGTCCTAAAAGAAAATCACCGTTTCAGAAAGTTGGTTTTGTTTTATCCCTTTTCTTTTGCGAGCCAAGTCACTAGTTATGACTTTTTTAGAGTATCAAAGAAAATTGAACTCATCAGTGACGCATAATGGGTATAGTGTTTTCCCTCAGCATAAACCAGTTTCATTGCATGCAAGTTCGTGACTGGATACTGCAGTCGTATACTTATAGGTCATAGTCTAGACCAAATTTAATTACCCGAAACGTACTTAAATCCACAGAAAAATGAAAGCAGTTGGAGTTACACACCTACAAAATCTCATATTAGGTACCGCATTTCATCCGTTCAGTTCCGTTTTGAAAAAGCTAAAATTAAATTGATTTCCTCTTGTCACTTTTGAGCAATTTGTTATTATAAAGTCATCGCAGGCTAATATGATCGCAGAATATTATGAGTAACTAATAATTTGGGGAAGTTGCTGGATGGATTTGATTAACAGAAAACTAGATTGCTTTTACGGGTTTGAGTCTGATTATAAATGAAGGCAACTGCAATTATTAAGAGCTATTTCGAGTGTCGAAGTTTTCTTGGCGTTTATGTGCACATTCAACCAATATTCTACAAAATTGATGCACTTAAAATGTTAACACAAATCTAAAACGAAGGTGAATAATTTGGTCTTTTACTGAGCGGTCTCTTTTAGCTTCTTTGTAAAAATAACTGTCAGTGATGATCAATTAATGTGTCGCACACAGTAGTTTTTTTAAATGCCGCCTAATATAATATTCTTCATTAAATATGCACATTCAGTTTTAATAAGTATTTTGAAAAGTCAACGTTTTATCACTTTTTGACATTAAATTATTACAGCTGAAAAAAGACAAACAAAGGTTCTATGATTTTACTTCAACTATGATATCAACTATAAAAGAAATCGTTAAGTTCTACTTGATAACTAATGATGAATTCATGAAACTTGCTTTATTTCAGTTTTGCCCATTAGGCTCCTTTTAGTTTGTGGTTGACAATTGATATCAATATAATATCTACAAGCTGAGCGATGATAATGTATCTAAATAATTGAAAAATACTCTACAAAAACACGTCAACCATGTCTCCAACACTGTCCTTCTGTTTTGCCCCTCACGGCAAGAATACTTCTCATTTCAGAAAAAAGAGTGAAGTTGGAATTTTTTCCAACTATCAATTCGAACAATTTCTATATTCGTGACTTTTTGATGGGCCTTAGCAGGTGAAATGCCAACAACAGACTCGATATCATTTCCTGTTTTTGCACTCAGCTTCACTCTTCACTTTAGGCGTGTTTGTAAACACACACCAAACAACATCTCCATTCACAGCTTTTACACAAGCCCAACAAGGGCCAGAACGTTACTTTTTGCAAACTTGCGGTTTTATCATTCTTGCTGTTCACATAACAACTTCCGATATTTTTCATAACAAATCGCTTGACCTGTTATCACACTAATTTGAATAATGTTCACGGATGTCCGGCGGCGTCATCGTTTGTCACCTTTTTACAGTTTCAGAAGAGGACAATTATTAAATTAATGTTCTTATTATTTTTGATCATTTTTAAATTTGTAACGAGCAGGGAGATCGAGGTTTGGGTCTCCTTTGTTAATTTCTGAGAGCCTTTTTAGGGTCAAACACACGCCGCTGTATATTCCGGAACTGACAGGTAGCTTGTAGGGGGCGTAGTTGTAAATTGAATCTCCACTAAGCTTGACGCAGACTTACAGTGTTCTTCAAAAACTACAACAATAATACTATAATCATTATTTTTATTTTCTTTGTTATTATTATTATTATATTATTATTTTCTTTGTTATTATTATTATTATTATTATTATCACTATTATTATTATTATTATTATTATTGGTTCTGAAATAACCATAAATTGTAAAACTTTCTACAAATCAAACTGATAGAGCAAATGTTGATTTTTTCAACATTTAAAAAAAGTAAACTAAAAATACGCTGTTCAGTGTTATGAAAACAAAAGTTATAAATTGTGAACGGCTAAGCCTTTCTCGTACCCTTTTAAGAAAATTTAGTTTCTAAGGTTTTATACCTATAAGTGCTTCCTGTCTCAGCGTGTAATTAGCCTTCAGGTTTTCCTTTCCGCTACTAATATTTGAGTCATTGTGTTGACTTAGTTGGTGACTTCTTAAAGTTTTGCTGTTCCTTCATCCTCAGTTCAGCTTCATGCAAGCAACGGTCAACAAAGTTCTCAATCATAGAAGAAAAAGTAGTGCGCTTTCACTTTAAAGCGCATCTTACCGCTAAACTGAACTACACCAGTCCGTATGACTAGAGAGCAGAATTATTAGTAATCTTTTGCAAAACGACTTAAGCAAAACAACAATAAGATTAGATTTTCGGACTTTACACTTTGCAGATTGTGTCCGAAATGTAACTTTCTTAAATTGAGACAAGGATGACCTCAAAAATGGCAGCAGCGTTTGTGTTCTGTGTTCTCAATATTTTTCGCAGTACACTCCACAGCAATGGACAAATAAACGGTAAGTGAAATTTAAATTTTTTTAACGCAGTTTTCTTTGTTTTGTCCATGTGCAAAACAGTGATATAAGTGACGCGCGTTTCATGACTTTTTTTTAACCACCAGATCTAGAACAGCTTTACGATAATAAAGCTTGTTGGAAGTGCCCCTGAAGAGGGCACAGAAAACGTGTAAGGTATAGGAAACGGGGAACGGTCAATATGAGCCTGGAGGTGAAAGAATCTACAACTTCTTTGAAGACTTAGAAGGTAACTGCAGATATTGTAAATACTGACCGCTTGCCGACTCATATTCAGATATTGTCCGTTCCCCGTTCTCGGTTCTCCGTTCCCGGTTTCAATAACCGTCCGGAAAATCGTGAGCCAAAGGAGAGTAATTTCCTTTACTTCCCGAGTGCCCTCGTTACGTCCCAAGTCCTTTATTAATATACCGAGCATAGGCAAAGCTGTTCTATTTCTTGCACAGCATAGAAAAAGCTTCTCCGTATCATGGCATTTTTGAATGTGTTTCTTTTATCGTGTGCCACAAGGCCAAAGAACACTAAAGGATTTAACTTTACCGTGCGTTCGAATAAATTGTAAGCATGTCGGCTACAAGGGTGCATCATACCAATTCAACTTGAAAGGTGTGCTTTGTACAAAATAAATCATATATTGATGCTTGCTATTTATTAGTTGCAAAGTGAAAAAGCGCTAAAATTAGTGACCTACACGAAAAAGGCTCTCTCATGCCTCAACGCATGTACAACGTTTGCTGGCAAGAAAGCTAACTTTCAAGAGGAAAATGATGCAGATGGTCTGTTTAAGGCGGCAAATAATTTGGACTAGATGCAATTATTTACCGTGTTATGGTCATGCAGTCTTACGTTGCTCAGGCAGGAACACAAAGCCGAAATAATTGGTTTGAAATGCATCGCATTTTGGTAAAAGTGATTAATATGAGACTAATCAAAGTTTGATTTTTCACGGTTCAAGATTTAGTCATCCCACTTGAAATGCATTCCCCTGTTGTATCAAGTTTCAGAAACACTACCTCAATTGCGGACTTTAAGGCCCATAGTCCACGTCGTTGTGACTATTCGTCCTCCGCCAACCCCACAGCACGTGGTCGTTCCCCTTTTTCCCCCTTCCGAAGACATTGTTATCAAGTATGAGAACAAGAGCACCAGCTTCTTGGACCTCGCCGGACAACTTAATGACAGGTTTGGTCCTAGGCTTCTCGAGGGATGTGGCTTACAAAGCAGTAGGTCCTGCAACGGTCGATGTGGGAAATGGGAAAGAAATAAAAGACTGAAATGTTACTGTGATGAGTTATGTCAAGAACTTGGAGACTGCTGCCATGATTACTATACCAGGTATCTTTACTGATAACTGTAAGAAAACCAACTGATGACGTAAATTGTAGTCCACCCTGGGTATCAAACATAGTTATTCTGTACATAGTTATCAGTTTAAGATCCGTATTACAATAGTAACATTTGCTGTGTTTAGGTTTTCTGTTTTCTGACTTTGCGACAATGCACGTACATCTTTTAACGCATTAGGTGTGCAAGCCTGCTTAATACAAATTTCGTGTTCTATCAAAAAGTGTCTGCTAGGGGAGGCGGAAATACGAATGGGCCACGTAATAATTTTCGTCCACCATGAAGTACATGCCCAAAGCTTAGCCTTATTCGGGATTGCCTTGTGGGAGATGACTATTACTACATTTTTCACTTAAAGATGAGACCAAGATTGTAACAGTGAAGTTTGTGGCCCTATAAACGACACGCACTCAAGCCCTTTTTTGGTTGAGAGCTTCCCTAGTTATCCTAGCTACAGACTGAAACTGTTGCGCTATTTACTCTAAGATTAAAATAAATTGATCGCAACTCCCCCCGTGCCCCTCCCTCCCGTTTTATCTTCAAGTCACATATCATATAGTGTAATATATTATTCTGCAATAGACCTGTCTCACGTTTTTTGATTTAGTTGAAAACCTGATGTTATCACTCAGTAAATGACAGATATGGAAAAAGCAGGTCAAAGTTAGTACATACCAAAAATGTTGGGGCTTAGTATTGAAAACTGTTGCAGTGGTGCGGTTTTTGAAAACAAAAAGCACCCCGCAATTTTTAAAGAGAGTGTATGAGAATTTGCATGGGAACGAGGCTGGCAGTGCATCAATGCCCTCCCAGTGCAAAATTCCCCTGTATTCTCTGTTACCTTTTCCGTTTTTAAAAACTTTACCAGTTTTCAGTGTTAAATCACCAAATTTTCGAAACTTACTAATTCGGATCAGCTCTTTTCATTTCTGGCATTTACAGAGTGCTAACGTCATGTTTTCAAAAGCGTGATAAAGGTCTATTGTATTAATTAAGCAGCTAACTTATTTAAAACAATTATTTACAGAAACAGTAACCTTTCCTAAATAATGTATTATCAAACCTTTCAAAACACAACTGCCTGACAAACATAGCATATGTTTTACCTCGAGTTATATAAAATATAGAAATTTTCTAATAGTCTCAATACAAACTGCCAACAAAAGGTTATATTTGACACTAAAATTGTTGACTTTGTTGATTGTCAGGCTTATACCAAAGCAAGAAAACAGTGTTTTAAAATACAAAAATTGCTTATTCTAAAGAATAATAAATAACCTAAAGGAAAGAAAACCCACAGAGCAGGGCTAACGATTTTTATTTTATCTGCATGTTTTTGTGCATTTAGATGGGCCATGAAAATTTTAACCATACCTTCGAGGCATGAAATTTTTTTTCAGCAGTTCTTCGATGGGTTATGATTTTTTTTAATGAAAATTTTTGGAATTTAAGTTAAAACTTGAAGCGTTTTCAAATCATTTTTGGATTGATCTTCCCCCTCCAAGAAACAACCATACGACCGAAACGGATTGTTCAAAATCAAAGATGACATCAACGAGTCAATTAGCGATTGAAAACTACTTTTTCAACCTTTTGGGTGGTGACAAAACAGACCAAACCAAGAAAGGGTATTCCCAAATAAACTAAGAAACCGACCAAAAACGATGATGCGTATTGGAATTTGGAATCGTTTGGGGTAGACTTAGTTACAAGTTTGACAGTATGCCTGCATGCTAACCTAAAAACGACTTAAACTTAACTTGCTCTCCCTTTTTCTCTCTCTCTCTCCTAAGATGCGGGAAATCAGTCTTCAGGAAAGCCAATCCGCCAATGCACTCGTGTTTTAAACCAAAACACGGTTTTGAACGAAAAACTTGGGACCATGGACATTTTGTTATCAGTAACTGCCCCTTTAACACAAGTTCAAAGATTGTACAAGCATGCAGAGAAAACGATCCATCAGATGCCTTCAAAACCATGCCTGTGTTTGACAAGACAACCAAAAAGAGTTACAGGAACTACTTTTGTGCAGCCTGTAATGGAGCAACAAATATTACCTACTGGAAAGCCGAGCATGGCTGCACAAATGTGATGATTGACAATTTCAACTCATTCAACTTAACGTCATTTTTACGGCGTAACTGCAAAATGTGGTCGTGGCAATTTGTACCACCAGTGAACGACATTACTGACTACTGCCTCCTCAAAAAGCATAAAGGTTGGTGTAACAAGTCGAACAAGAGTAACGAAATGAACTTAAAAGAAGATATCTGCAAGGCTTACATCCTTCCAGTATGTTTGCAGCCTACAAATCAAAATTTTGGAACAATGTACAACAATCCTCACTGTCTTCTTTGTGACATCCAATCTGAAGGTTCTCCAATTGATTTACACTGCTTGGAGTGTCCGCAGATGCCTACAAGTGTAGATCCAGTTGGGATGCATATACTGTTTGATTTCTCTTCTTCTGAAGAGTACAAACTTACGGTTGGCTGGGAAAAAATTGTAGTTAAAACTACTCGCTGCAAAGTCAACCAGGTTTACGATCCTTTCAGCAGATTGTGCAGAGACGTTCCAGAAATGCTACCTCTCCAGTTGAAAAAAAAGAAATCTGCCACACTAATCACCAGACGTCCTCCTTTGCTTAGAAACAGCAGTGTTCCATCAAACAATAGCATTATTACGTTTTCGCCGGTTCCAGAGAAAGCAAATCTCACAGCAAATGACTCTCTGGCAAAACCTTGTGTTCCTGTTTTTTTCAGCAGTCACGAGGTTGAAGTATTTCCCAATGGAAGTCTATACATTTCAACACATGAAAGAATGTACCAAAAAACTTCCTACGTTATTCATAGAAATGGTATAGTCCTATGCACAAATTTCTCTCAAAACTACACAACGAAATCCTTCATTAAGAGCAAAAACGAAAGTATTCATTCCTTGGCCTTCCGCCTCATCACGTACGTGGGAGGAGCCCTATCAATCCTCAGTCTGTTAATCCTAATCGCTGTGTATGTTCGGATCAAGGAGATCAAAAAGCTACCCGGCAAGATAGTGATGAGTTTGTCCTGCGCACTGTTGGTGTTCCAAGTGGTTTTCTTCCTGAACGGTCTCACAGGGAGACCAGCCCTGTGCAGTGCCGTGGCAGTTGTGCTGCATTACTTCCTGTTGGCTTCTTTCACGTGGATGAACGTCTTAGCTGTTGACATGGCCTTCACCTTTGCTTCAACAAGTAGGTTATGAAACACTTTCGGATTATATCTAAAAAACGCCATATAAATGTTTGTGTTTCTGAATGCCACAAAATCCTTCTAGCAATAAAAGTTGACTGTTAATCTAGTTTTTTATTAACATTTTGAAATAGAAAGTAGTGGTACACTTTCGGGAAAATTAACGTTTAACAGATCCATGAAAGAGTGTCTCGACAATTTTTTGTTTCAAACGATGATAAAACGTGGCAAATGCTAAAATGTGTCTCACTGAAACTCAATTTACTAACATAAGTGTCATGTTATGAAATCGTTTTTATTTTGCTTACTATATAAGACGGTTGTTGACTACTATCAAAACATAGAGCGAGCATAGTTTAAAGGTTCATTATTGTGTGTCGGAGGATTACTGAATTTAACTATTTTGCAGAGCGGGGAATGGTTTCCCTTCCTGATTCTGATGGAGTCCAAAGGGTGTTTCTCAAGTATTGCTGCCATGGGTGGATCACTCCTATGGTGTGGGTGGGTGTCTGTGTGTCCTTGGAATGGTCTCATGCAATTTCCATTGGATACGGTAAGTTCAGATGTGGCCTGATGTCGATCTCCGTTCCTTAAATTCTTTACGAAATTCTTGAGTGGAAAAGTGTTCAAAACTTAAAACTATCTATTTGCTGTGATTTTTTTTATTTACATAAGCCCCTTTTATGTTACTTGTAATCCTTAAAGAGTTATTTTATTTTGCAATGCATTCTAGTACCTGTCTCTGCCAAAACTTTATTAGAATCTCATAAAAAAAAGTTGGTGTTAGTTAACAGACTTCTCCGTTTTCAACTCGTCCTTATAATTAATATTCAGCTCTAGTACGGAAAAACCTCAATCCTTACAGACTCCAATATAAGCTGGCGTTTCCAATGGCCTTACCCCACACCCCTAAGTCCGACTTAGACTAAGGTGTTACCTTCACCTTCAACAGCGTCAACTCAGAGCTGTTGGATCTTCAATCGCGGAAACGTTAACCCATTCTCCTAGATTATATTTAAAGTTAAGTTCAAACATAAACTATCTGCCGGTTCTGTATGTCACCTTCAACCTATTACTGTTTGGTCTTTAGTAACCCTGAACCTTTCCTCCCATAAATTATATTTAATGTGTTCACAAGAACATTACCCTTCCGTCCTTATACGCTACTTTTAAACCCAACAGGATCTCCAAAACGCTGCTGGATCTCCAATGGTGAAGCTCTTCTGTACGTAGTATGTGTTCCAGTGGCCACAATACTTGTTTTTAACCTGGCAGCTCTGGTCTTATCTGTAGTGGCCATTAGACAAACCCGTCAGGTAATTGTTTGGAAATATAAAAAACATGTTAACCGAAAAAATATGTCTTTTCTGAAAACTATAAGAATGTTGCAAGGGTCCTTCTTTTTAGTGTCAAATCTCGCAAAAAGATTAACCTGTTTACTTTATTTTGACCTCCATTTTACTATCTTTGAACGTTGTTATTGCTTCCAGTCTTTTATTAAAGGATAGTTTCACGTTTTTTCAGAACACACGACAGGTGTCGAAGGACTCGAAACCGCTGGACCTTCCTCTCCTGAGCCTAAAGCTGACCGTGATTTTCGGCTTGACCTGGGCACTAGGGTTTGCTGCTGCTTTTGAAGAAACCGCGTTCATCTGGTACCCATTTGTCATTCTCAACAGTCTTCAAGGTAATCTGGTTCTCTTTCTTTCTGTAGATCATCAATCTTGATAGTTAAGTGACAGTGCATAACATAGAACGGTAAATGTATTCTCCTATGAGTAAGTAAGGTTGCTTTGAATATGTGTGGCCATAGCGTGGTCTAGCTGTCGGTTTCAAACTGCAGTCTTCTTTATCAGTAGTTGTTCTCATAAGCAGCATTAGAATATTCCCAGAACAGTCAAGGAATATCAACGTATCGCGGCATTTAGTTAACAACTTCTTTTACGAAATTAGGATAAACAAAAATAGACAGAAACTTCAAGTAGCGCAAACTTGAACGCAACCAAAGGTAATAATGTACATCAGCAAAATTTCAAACACTACACACAAACTCAAGAAAAAATGAAGCAAGCTCAAACAAAGTAAGCAGAGGAAAAATTAAAACATTAAAGTAAGCTCAAACACTAAAACAACGGAATTTAAAGGCCGAGGGAAAAAAAATAACAGCATGAGAAAATAGATGCAGTCGTGTATGTTTACATTTACCGTATCTTGTATCCTAATAAAAACATGTGGAGGAAACGTTTGGCAATTCTGTTGACTTATATACGTGGCCTTGTGGCCTTGATTTCATTAGCAAGTGGTGCATTGCAACATAACAACTTTTGGTATTTGTTTGTTTTTGCTAGGAGCTTTGTTATTCCTGGCCCTCAAGCTTCACGTCAAGGTTTATCATCTCCTTAAGGGAGCTCGATGGAATAACTCCCCAGGTGTCAATGTTCTCAAATATCAGGCCAGAAACCAAGAAGATTTGCAATTAAAGCAGCTTACAGCCAAACCCAACACAGACCAGAGCTTTATATACACGGAATAACCAGCTTTTACAACAGAGTTTAGGGGCGGATCAAAAAATTTCGAAAAGGGAGGCTCGAAACCACAGTTCTGAAAGAAAAGAGGGAAGGGGCAATGGTATCTGTGCTCTTAGAAACTTTTTTCTGTGTTTTTCCTAAAAATGCCCGCCCCAGGAGACGAAGGACATTGGAAAACGTATTTATCGTTACATAAATGGTTCTGTTTTACGTTCTAGTTTCCGCCACAATGATACCTGTACATATAGGTGTGTATTCAGTTATACACTCAGTGCATTGCATTGCAATCGCCAACAGTAGCAATACTAATCTAGAAGTAAATCTGTTTGCTGGAAGAATTTAGTGAGAATGCACGAATCGGCGCTTTAAGCATCCCGTTTCTTGAAAACAGATTTAAAAAAAGAATGAAACTTTTGAAGTATTTCTATCCAAATGTTGCAGTCTTAATTGTCTTTCCACCCTCTTGCATCAGTTTCAATAACAATCGGGAACTGTGTTTATTTTCCTTGGGATCTGAACAATTGTCATCAAAATAACAACTTTATTACTTCGATTGTTGACTTCGATTGTAAATGTCCCTCGAGAACAGAAGTTGGGCCCAACATAGAACTACTATCGTTCTAGGTCTCTGAATCAGTGGTAACATTATACAGTAGAAACTCGATTTAACGAACCTCAAAACAGCAAAGTTCTCGATATATCGAACAAAATTCTCCGTACAGTCCGGCCAGAGTTACCTAAAGTGGTTGGAACAGAACCTCTATATAACGTATACTCGAATTACGAACTAATTTCCCCAGGCAGTTCCTTGACACTTCGTTAAATCGAGGTTCCACTGTATCAGGAGTAGAAAAATGACCCCTGTTGTATCTCAAAATGGTTTCGATGGTCGATGGATGCTCGAATTTATCTACATCTAGCCAAATTAGCTCATCTCTTTGCTAGCTTCACGAGCACAACATTTGGCTAGATGGCAGCT
>JAOBYE010348984.1:0-14920 GCA_025403585.1 Parazoanthus swiftii | reverse complement strand
TCTATCTATCTATCTATCTATCTATCTATCTATCTATCTATCTATCTATCTATCTATCTATCTATCTATCTATCTGCTTATCTATCTATTGATATAGCTATCTATTGATCTATCTGAACTATTACAAAAAGAGTTGGTTTAATCAGATTTGGGTGTTCATTTGTTAGTTGTTATTTGAAGCACATTACCGAGCAATTACTCGACTTTTGGTATCTCCTTTCTCAAAAGGAAGCTAAAAAGAAGATGCAACCACGGAGCAAGATAAAGAAATAAAAGGCTGACGGGGTTGGAGGTTACAGATCATCTGAACTCATTGTCGTATTGTAAAGTGTAAGCTATTGTGGCTTGCTGGAGATAAACAATTTGTTGCTGAAACTCAGATAGTTTATCTGCTTGCAAACATTTCTCACCAATTAATAAAAACTCCGACTAGTTTAAGAAGAACATAACTGAAGTGGAATTGTGCTATTTCCTCCACTTCCTTAGCAAACTCCGATCACAAACTTTGGATTGTTTGCGACAAACTGGTTTCATTTTACAAATTACCAACGTAAAAGGCTATCAACTTGAGATCTGTGAAAAAGACAAAGGCAATTCCTTCAAGACCACCAACTAGACGCTTGCTATTCAAAAATATTGAATGTTTTAACAACCAAAATGAACAGTTTCGACAAAGCTACAACATTAAATGTCCTTAGAAACGACAGCTCCAACTGCAACCCAAACCTCCCGTTTGTGGAAACAATAGTATTCTGTTGTTTCAACGTCATCTCAGGGTTTTCGTCGTTAACAGGAAATCTGCTCGTGTTGTTGTCAATTCGCCAAACACGCCGTCTTTGGAGAGTACACAATATTTTTATCGCCTCGCTGGCATCTGCAGATTTTCTCGTGGGACTCATAATGAATCCGCTGTACATCGCTATTGCAGTTCTCAGAGTGTGGGTTTCTAGCCACGTTCTTTACAAAATGGAAAACTATCTGTGGATACAAACTTTAGTTGCTACGACGTTCAGCCTTTGTGCAGTCTCAGTGGATCGTTACTTCGCAGTGACGTCAGCGATCCGTTACCGTGCTATCGTCACAGCTTCAAGGTGTAAAGTTACAGTTGTCATCATCTGGCTGGTTTCTTGTGTTCTCGCATCTCTCAATTTCTTCATGACAACCGCAGATCAAGCAGCAAAGTTATTCTTTACAACTCAGGTAAATAAGGAAACTTAAATTCTCAGTTCAATTCCACAAACAAATGCAACAATCTGATTGGTCTTCTTACTGACTGTCCAGTAATGATAAAATAATGGTGAAATGGCTTTTAACAGTTTTAATAGAACTCTAGATAAACCTATTCAATATTCATTGTAAAAAATAGATATGTGCTTTTATTAAAAGCATTTGCCCGCTTTCGGGGAATCGATAAAAACTAAAGATTACCGAGAGACTTAGAGATAAGTAGACAAATGAAGTTATTTATTCGTCTTTCATTTGTAGTTTCATCTAGTGCATATTTTTGCTCATAAGTTCAAAGCGATAGAGGATAGATAATAAAAATAGTAAGAAAAGTGTGGCCCTATGCCCCCATTCCCAAATCCCTCCACCCCGCCTAGGCATAGGGGACCGGTGCTCCTCCCTTTTTGTTGCACAAGGAAATATAGTTTTAATGTAAATTTACACTGACAATTAGATGTGTTAGGCACGTTGTGGCTTGGTGTCCCCCTCCCTTTCAAAATTCCTGGATCTGCCACTGGGACCCGATAACTGAAAAATATTTTGACAAAAGTTGTTATGACCTCATCGATCTTCAGGTTCTGACAGTGGGTGTTCCCCTGCTCGTAATCTCCTACTGCTATGTTTACATCTTCAAGACGGCCCAAACCCAGGGTCAAGGGATTCGCAATTCTTCAACAGCTGGTCGTAAGGAAGCGAGAGAAAGAGCAAGGCATCGCAAAACAACTTTGACAATTGCCATCATCATCTGCCTTTTCGTCCTACTTTTCGCACCAAGCTTTGTATTTTCTGGTTTAGTTCTAGTGGTGCGTGATCGGTGTCAAGAAATGTTTTACTATCGAGGTTGGATTTGGGCAGTGTTTGTGGCCTTCATCTCCTCAGCAGTGAATCCGTGGATCTACGCCATACGAATGAGACGGTTCAGAAACGCGATGAAAAGCACTGTTGGAAAAATACTCCCATGTAACATAGTTAATATTCGTCAGAAACCACCTGGTTTTAGCTCTAAATTGACAAGTTTTCAAGTAAAAAGGAGGAAGGGCCGCCATGTAAGAAGGGGGCAGAGCTACCATGAAAGAAGGGTCTAAATAACCCTACTGAAAACTACCATGACACGCAGCCCCCCTGAGTAAGCATCATCATTCCGTTGTAACTTATTTACCACACACTTTTTACTGTTTGCTTGCACTATGATTGTCACAAACTCTGAAAAAAAACCCTGCCGATTATACCTAAGAGCTGGTGAACACTTGTACAAAACTGAGTCAGTTTGCCAAAGCAGGGCTATAATCTGTACAAAGTCGAGAACAAAATTGCGCTCAAACATTTCATTTTTGAAGTTAAAACACTGCAAATCCTGAACCCGATCACGCACCCGCCATATCGAAGCTGATTACCTTTTTGTGGCTTGGATATCTTGAGAACAAGGTTTATCGCCTGCAGCAAGAACAGATATACGCTAAAAGTCAGAGGATTTTTGACAGTTTCCATACAAATGTGATAAAACGCCTCACATCCCCCCTCTTCACCTCTCTCTCTCACACACACAGTATAAAAATCAACCCCACTTAAGATCCTTGGACAATTTTGGTCAAAAAATACACTTTGTGAGGTTTTGATATTGAATTTCGTTGGCTGGTTTTGTTATACGACGTAGGCATGCAATTTGTTCAAACTTCATTCAGGGAGGGATGGGGTTCTTCTCTCGACATATCTGATATTTTTCACGCCCTTTTTGTACGGCACAAGCACGCCCGTCAGCTTAATCACAACCCACGAAAGCATGACGGGAGAGCTTTCAACTTCTAGGAAATTGCTTTTAGAACTTTCAAAATTGAAATGAAGTAATAAAGGAAGGTGACAATCACGAAATGAAAGAGGAGCTACCAAACACTGCTATGGTAAAGAGCCATGAAAATAGCCCGTATCATAAACACGGAATATTAAGTTGGCAAAGTTCTAAAAGAAAAAAAAATGGTCTATGCTTTAGCTTTGCGTCTATCAAGTTATTGATGCATCACGAAGTTGGGAGAGCACCCCGGAGAACACTTGAGAACCTAGTGTAGAGAAGCTTGGCTATGAACAAGTGCATCCGTAACTCTTTTGACGGACGTTATGGACAAACCATTTCTTACGCATCTGATTCATTGCTAACACAAGACTGTTACAAATAATGTTTGTTTTTTCAAAATTGTCAGAAAATATGTTCGTAGCATCTCATTAGTACCCTTTGGTTCCGGCACCAGATCGGTTTTTTGTGAGTCCAGACTATAACTGATCCTTTTAAACTCGCTATCTAGAAACTACTCCAATAACGAAGAAAATGATATTGTAGAGACCCTATAGTTCAAAAATTTTCAGGCGAGCATGCATCCGAACATAGAAACTTGTTCCTTTGTCACTTGTCCTTCCCACACGAATTAACTTGAGGCTGCTATATATGGTCGCCCCCCCCCCCTTTAGTACCTTTTGCGACAATTGTTACATTTTTCATGCAGCGTAACTTATGCATCGTGTCTATTTATAAGTATGATTTTCCCTCTGTTGTGCTTTTGAAAAGGTGATTTTTCATTGGATGGTTTTTGGGTTTATCACAACTGACCATACAACTAAAAAAATACCAAGTTCTTTTAACTTAACATTTAAATTTCATGGACGACTTCTTGCTAACACTTGTCATAGGGAGTTCATGGCAGTTGACTTCGGTTGGTTCAGGGCAGCCTTTTCGTCGTAGAGTTCAACTCCTTTGATCTTTCTGTTGAACTGAATGGCAAATCAAATATGTGATTTGCTGAACAATTGGTTAAGTCAAGAAAAACGCTGATACTCAAACAATCAAATGTTAATTTTCTGTATGGTTCAGTTTCAAGATGGTTGACAACAAAATAACAATGCAATTGTATGACTCTCTTGGAGTATTACTGGGAGATGATGTATTGAGAACTGCGCGCTCTATGTATTGATCTCATAGACCACGCAGTCATGGACGCCTTTGGATATACCTGATCAAAATGAACGGACATGGGGTATGGTTGCGAAAGGATAGCTCTTAAGCAGCACACTCTAGTTTAGTTTCTGCAACCTAACGATCACTTGCAAAAGCTTCTACCAGGTGGAACTTGCTGTTAGTGCGGCAACAAATATGCTTAAAGCAGACAATCTGTTTGTGACATTGTCAAAAAGTATAATTTATAGCGGTTGTAATTTTGTAATGCTAAGTTCAAGGTTTTACACTACTACTGTTTTGGTGGCTTGAAGCTAGAAATATGAGACAAGTGTTGCCGGACGTCTTAAATTTTATCAATCTGCGGTGGCAGAAACAGTCAGGAGATAGTGGCCAGGTTTAGGTGCAATCGACATTAAAGGTTGAGATAAGGAGTTTTTGTACCTGGACTGTAGAAAACGCTTAAAGGATAACATTGGAATTACATGAGATTGACTCCAATCAGAACACACCGGAAGTGATTTCTACACATTCAGGCACAAACAATTTAGAATGTAACCGTGAACCGAAATATATAGCGCAAGAAGCTTAGAGGCTTCTTGGATTGGTATCTTCGAAATTCCCGAACAAAAACATCGTTTATTTTTGCATAACTACCACGAAGTGACCGCCTATACACAGCTCAGCTATTATCAACATGAACAGATTGATTGAACAGTTAACACCAAATCACTTAGTCTAAGAACGTTTTAAATTTTATCCAAAGACAATTGAATTTGGAACATCATTGTTCACCTGTACAAAATGTTTGTGGGTTGCACGCGTTTTTTAGTTCATAAAAACTAAAAAAAAATTGGCCGAGGCTATGTTTTCTAATTTGTGGCAAACTCGACCTCAATTTTTTTCTTTAACTGTTGGGCTTTGACCTGGGACAGGGCTCACGCCTGATATTGTTCTATACTTGTTCCTAAGTTTGGGGAATGTCTTATAAAAAAAAAACGTGCAGCGGGTTATCTCTCAAATAATACATAGTTCATATTTCGCCCAGTTGATTTCATGTCTATCACAAAAACATTAACACAAAAGTAGCTTTGCTAAACCAAAGAACAACTCAAATCAATCCACTTGAGCTCGTCTTTCTTGATATGGCTGTCCCCTTAACAGAACTAACTTTTTCCAGAACTCTTATTTTAACTGACTGCGCATCCCCTTACTATGGAACTTTCTACCATCTTCTATCCGCAGTATAGTGACTCTAAAATGAGAATAATTTCAAACCATTCCTCAACAATCGTTACTACAGCTTTATTTGACACCGATAACAAATATACATAAATGCTGTTCCCCTCGTGACGTCGTTCTCCCAACATCTTTCTCGGATAACTCTGAAGATGAAAACGAAACCGTTGCAGATAATGAAATTGATCCTTCTGATCATAAGCGGCCGGTATCGAGCCTCGTTCATCAAATCAAATAGAACGGTGACGGAAACAGTGAAAACTACCCAACCGGCCGTGCACTGTCCCCCCCCCCGGGGGGGCTTCAATCATTTCGGTGGATATGTGTGGCACGCTTCATGAAACCTTTACCGGTTTTCAGACCACACTGTACTAATTTCCCACCCAATTTCAGACCCAATGGTAAACTTCACACCTGTTTTCGGTGCTGCAAAAGTTTTTTTGGTGCCATAAGGCACATCACAACAGTTTCGACCAAAAACGAGATACAATTTCCGACCAAAACGTTAAAATCTATAACCAATTTCACCGCACCGCATATGCAAGGTTGTATCTCCGTCTCTCCTTGCCATCTCCCCCGGGCCGTGCGCGGACGTAGATAAACACCCGAGCACGAACATTGGTCACTTTAGCAGAATTCCTGCCAACCGCCAACGGCACTAGCAAAAGCATTTATGGAACACCAAATTCAAAACCCAGTTTATAGTTCTTATGTGATTCGAATGGTAATTACCTACGATTAAACAGATTATGTCCAAAGCACAACGCTATTTGTGAACGGTGTCCGACATATTTTTTCTTAACAACTTTTTTGGGTAAAACCAGTAATGGTACAGAAATAATCAAAACCCAAAAGGGACCAAGCGCGAACGGGATGCGGAATCCCTACTTCAAAAGAAAAGTACAAAATCGTAAACAAGATCACGTCGAAGATAGAGTAAACTAACTAAAGAAATAATAACATTTGAAAAACACCTTAATGAAAAACTAGAAGCGGTGGCAGAAACAGTCAGGAGATAAGGGCCAGGATTGGATGCAATCGACATTAAAGGTTGAGATAAGGAGTTTTTGTACCTGGACTGTAGCAAACGCTTAAAGGATAACATTAGAACTACATGAGATTGACTCCAATCAGAACACACCGAAGTGATTTCCACACATTCAGGCACAAACAATTTAGGACATGACCGTGAACCGAAAATATGGTGCAAGAAGCTTAGAGGCTTCTTGGATTGGCCGTATCTTCGAAAATCCCGAACAAAAGCATCGTTTATTTCTGCATTACTACGACGAATTGACCGCCTATACGGTCTATACACAGTTCAGCTGTTATTAATATGAACGGATTGATTGAACAGTTCAACACCAAGCCACTTAGGCTAAGAACGTGACACTCAATCATCACACAAATGTGTTATCAGCACAAGAAACACTTTTACACGGCACGAAACATCTACACCGAATTGGGGCCGGTTTATACAGTTTTCGGTGGAACTTTTTTTCAGGTTTTTCAGTGCATCATTTTTTGAATTACCGGGCTTCAATAACTACCTGGAAGATTAGCAGTGTTTCAGATGAAGTACTAGGAGACAAGTTACGAAATGATTGCTTTGTTGACAATATTAAAAAAATTTGTTGTGTTAAAGGGGCAAGGACACGGAATGTCAATGACGTGCAGGTGGCTGGATATAAAATTTTTGTCTCAACTCCAAATACAGATGGCAAAAATTGCAGTGGCATGTTATCAGGGGGTGTATGCCTTTTATTTAAAAAAATGTTATACGGCAAAGTGATTTAGATGAGAACAAGTCTTCACTTTAACTGGTGCAAGTTAGATAAGTTTTGCACAGAGACAGAACAAGATATTATATAAATATATTTATTAAATACCAAACACTGGATATTGAATTTCTGGTAATCTGATTGGCTCTCTATTCTACATCCTGTAGTTTGTTCAAATAGGGAAATTGACAATTTTATCACGGAAAGTTTTCCACTAAAATGGCCGAAGTTCGAGTTGGTAAAGTTCGAAGGTTGAGATATTTTATCCACTCACGCTTGTTGGATAGGAGCTTATGACAGTCGGTGCTCCGCACTTCGTCCACTATCTAAAAGCTCATATCCAACTTGCGTTTGTGGAATAATTGATAAATATACTCTTTGAAGAGATTGCATTTTTGGAACCGGGGGTTCTTCAGTCTCCTTTCCATTGCCAGCGGCTGTCTCTAAATAAAGATAGCAACGCTTTTGAAACAGGGTGTTTAAGTGATAAAATAGACTTGAAACTCAACAGTGAAAAGTAAATCGAGGTTTGTTAGATCTCAAGCTCCGAACTTTTTCAACTGACTCTTAACATTCCGTTCATTTTATGTCGTATAAAAAGAACAAATATTTATAAATCTAGTAACACAAAATATGTGTTTGGATATTAGTATGTAGGAATAATTGTAACATGCAGTATTTTTTCATACTCACATTGAAATTTGAAAACGAGTAGTTATAGCAACAAGAGTCTATTTCATCAAAAGACTAAATCGTCTTAAGAAATGGGCTGTTAATCTTATACAAAATCCTTTTCAATGAAAACACCGTGGAGAGTAATTAAATTTATTTTATATAGCACCAAGAAGAAACTCTTTTTAAAGAACTGACTAACAGCAGCAGAAAACATTCTCACATTAGCAACAAAACTTGCCTCTATTTAACGTGGTTTACAGCCACTAATGATATAAATATTAACAGACTTCTTATAACTGAGAGGGATTTCTTCCTTGGATAGAATGTTTTCAACCAAAACTACACCAGGAGTTCTTTATACCTAACAGTTGCTTCCACAATTATCTTGCAACAATTAAAGACGAGTTTGGGTTGTATTTTCCATTAACAGAATGTTAATCAACAAACATTTTCAGTTTCAGGCACTTGAGAGTGTTAAAAAAACCCCGCAATCAATAGCATCTAAATTAAATTGACAATAACTGAAATCCTCCTCTATGACTAACAAAAATGTAAGCATTAAACGTATCAGCTAGTAACTTTCCTTTTTTCTATTACACGCAAATTCGAAGTTTTAATGAAAAACGACTCCGTAGTTTTGCAAAATTTGGTTTAATTCAAAACCTAGCAAGATCGCTGAAGGGCCAATTGCGTGTGGTTACCGAAGCTTTTCCACCACATAGAACTGAATTTGTTTTTGCGATTCCATAAAGACTATAAAATTTAAATAAGAAAAGGTGTTTGAAAAAGATTGTAAAAACAGTTAATCTTGTTAACCCCCAAGTGAAGCTTATTCACTGATGAATGTTCGGTTTGATCATTAAGGATTGAACTTCTATCCTTTCAGTTGGGCGGAAAACTGACATTCAAGCTAAGCCCTTCGTTAGACTAAAAGGTCATTAAGATATTGATAATTTTACAGTTTTTGATTGGAGACCTCTGAGAAAAAATTGGTGTTACGACATTGAAAAGGTATAATGACAAGAATGACGTCCGGCGAAGAGATTTTGACTATTTCACAACTGAAATAACAGCTAAGCTCGTGCTCTGCAAAACACGAAGCAGTCTAGAAGGATCGAAAACCGTAAAACTGAATTCGAAGAGAAAGAGATACGCGTGGAAACAGAAAGAATCAGTAAAGGCCTGCATGAAGATCTAATAACTTCGGTAAGGTGAGTCTCCCCTGAATTTACGTCGATTGATCACAAGATAATATTTGAGAACTACTTTACTGTTCAACATTTTGTACAATATTTTGTTTAATAAGCATGCAATCGATACTTTTCCAAATTAAGGTTTTGGTACAAGATAGAATGTACAACAACAAACAAAAATACTGAAATATTCCGATATATTTTTTGCTGCTTCTTCCTGAGAATACTTTAAAATTGTTTAACTAAATGTACAAATCTCACTTGCCAATAATGTAGTGTGATATTTATGCAATATTAATGTTTTACTCATCCTCTTTGCAGCGTAGGCTAAATTAAATGGAAGTGTCCGTTTACAAATTCATAGTTTTAACATGTTATACATACTTTACGACAAAAAGTAATTATGTAGGGAAATATATCTTGTTTCTTATATTTAACGGTGAGAAATTCACTGTACCGCTTGTAAACCTAGTCACTGAGCATAGGGCATACAATACAGGTTGTAGGGCGTACAATACAGGTTGAAGGGCGTACAGTACAGTTTGAAGGGCGTACAGTACAGGTTGTAGGGCGTACAGTACAGGTTGTAGGGGGTACAATACAAGTTGAAGGACGTACAGTACAAGTTTAATCAAATTTAGATGTTTCAGCCATGATATGGAATCTAATAGTTGTTTTTTTCATTGCTGCGTAGAGCCAAAACTCAGTTTAACGTCTTCTTTATCAAAAGGAACCTTAAAGGAAGACAAAGACCGCAGAACATTTGACTGGACCAATAGTGTGTTTAACAATGGAAAAACCAAACCAAGTTAAAGTTTTGTAAGAAGGAAAAGACAATCCCGTCAAGACTAAGTAGTCTCATCATCCAAAATGAACGGTTCCAACAAAGTTACTGCTTTGGATGTCTCAGGCAACGAAACCAGCTTCAACTGCGACCCGAATCTCCCATTTGTGGAAACAATTATATTTTGCTGTTTGCAGGCTGTATCCGGGTTTTCCTCGTTAACAGGAAACCTGCTCGTGTTGTTGTCAATTTACCAAACACGCCGTCTTCGGACAGTCCCAAACATCTTTATTGCTTCGCTGGCATCTGCAGATTTTGTCGTGGGACTCACGATGAACCCGCTGTACATCGCTATTGCAGTTCTCAGAGTGTGGGTTTCTAGCCACGTTCTTTACAAAATGGAGAACTTTCTGTGGATACAAACTTTAGTGGCTACGACGTTCAGCCTTTGCGCAATCTCAGTGGATCGTTACTACGCTGTGACATCAGTGTTCCATTACCGTGTTGTCGTTACTGCCTCAAGGTGTAAAGTTACAGTTGTCATCATCTGGCTGGTTTCTTGTGTTCTCGCATCCCTCAATTTCTTCGTGACAACTGCAGGTCAAGCGGCGACGTTATTCTTTATAACTCAGGTAAGAAAAAACAGCTCGGTTCTCTGTTAAGTTTTATAACAATTGCTACAATCTGGTTTTCTTACTCAGTGGCAAACTATAATAGTTGAGAGTTATGACTATTTATAATATTATTGTTATTTTTATTAATAATACTACTATTGTTACTATTACCATCGTAATTGTTGTAAAACCTTTGCTCTGCCAGTTCCCTCCGTTCAAGTACTGTCTTATCTTCCTATTAAAAAAACTAAAACTGTTAAATATGGAGATAGACCCTTCTCTGTTGACAACTGTAGAAAGCCCTTCCAAACCATTTTAGACAGATTCATAACTTAAGCATTCTTCAAACTAACCTGAAGACTCGGTAATAAAGCGAAATGATTTTGAAACTCCGCCAGTTCTTTGTTATAGGTTTTTGTCCTCCATCTCTTTTGTTCTTTGGACTTGACAGTTCACAAAACATAAAAGTATTGAAATGTATATGAACGGCTAACCAGGAAAAATATTTGGGCTCACAAGTTGAACAAAGTTATTCTAGTAACTGTCTGTAGTGGTTCAGAAGGGGCTGGCCCCGTTTATGGGTTACAGCCCGCACTCAGTTCTGCAGTTTCGGTTGGGAATTAGAAAGCGAAATCACTAAGTGAGATGTGTCACCTGTTTTCTTGCTCCGGACTGGCCCGACAAACAAAAAGCGCCAGAAACAGGGAAGGGATTTTATAAATATCCCAACTTCTAAAAGCATGGCATCACAAATTCAATTTGCAAACATATTCTCAATCCTCCCAATGGATACTGACACTGATCAGGAGCAGTTCTCCCTGACCCGGAAAAACACTGTAAACAAATTAACCAGAGCTATTATGACCTCGTTCTCAGGTTCTGACGGTGGGTGTTCCCCTGCTCGTAATCTGCTACTGCTATGTTTACATCTTCAAGGCGGCTCGAGCCCAAGGTCAAGGGATTCGCAACTCTTCAGCAGCTGATCGTAAACAAGCGAGAGAAAGAGCAAAGAATCGCAAAACAGCGCTGACAATTGCCATCATCATTGGTCTTTTTATCCTGCTTTACTCACCAAACTTTGTGTTTTCTGTATTAGTTCTAATGGCCAGTGATCCGTGTCAAGAAAACCTTTACTATCGAGATTGGATTTGGGGAGTGTTTGTAGCCTTTGCTTCCTCTGCAGTGAATCCGTGGATCTACGCCATGAGAATGAGAGGGTTCCGAAACGCAATGAAAGCCATTGTTGGAAAAGTACTTCCATGTAGTACAGTTAACGTTCGCCAGGAAACGCTTGGTGGAGGTTTTAACTTTACATGGAGACACCGTGTATCAGATAATGGAAGCGTAAACGGGGTCTAAATGTTTTTATTTCAAATTGACAAAAAGCAATTATTTCTAACGTAGTGAGGAAAAGCATTGGTCCACAGAAATTAATTACTGACATGATTGTGGATCAAACTTAAGAAATATCTTTTTGTGAAATTTACTGTCTTATTTACCCATCGTAACGTGTACAGTTTCTAAATACTTCCTTGGTTTGCCATCGCCGAAAACAGCGAACACAGTATTCGTATAATCAAATACAAGTAGACATGTGCAAAACGAGTAAGCACGAAAAACATTAGTTGGATCATTGGGTTTTATTATTCAATTCATCTTTATGCAAAACACCTTCGAAAGCTAAAACTAAGGTAACCATGGAGGGGAACTTTGAGCTAGAGCACAAAGGTTGCTAAGTGAAAAAGTTGCTGTAACACCAACTAACAAAAAAACAGACAGTAATCCGTCATGATATATAAGAAGTGAGTGGGACACTGTAAAACAGGTGAGACTGAGGTACCTTGAGATCTCCTTTATAGTGCACAGTTTCGCCTGCACTAAAGAATATTCAGTAGTTCTTACATGTACTTTTACCGACACTGTTGAGACAAGTTTAGCTATGAAAACAATGTATTCAATGGTACAACTTTTGGAACTGCAAGTTTGCACAATGTTGACAAAGAAACAGTGGTCAAGCTTCAAGCTTCTATATTAACCAGTTTTGTTGCAACTTTTGCTAACAGCTTGAGTCGTTCTCGTCCGCTAAGATTTGCTGAAATTGGAAGAACTCCGTAGAACGAAATTTACCGGTTTTGTATGAGTGTTGATAAGTTTGCAGTTTGAGCCATTTAGATAAATACTAATGACAAAACTTGATATTTTCCTCGTGCTGTTTTGAGTATGAGATATAACAACAGAATACACAACTTTTAACCAAAGCCCGTGGTTAAACTTTTTTCAGTTCGAAGTGTGTAATGATGCATTATGAGGTCAAGAGCATTATAAATATTACATATCTGTATGGAATAGATAATTAGAAAGAACATTAGAACTGATTGCAAAAAGATAATTGGAAGTAATAGTTGACATTAATGCTTACTGTTACCTTTTCTCATTTTCCCAAGAAAAAAAAACTAGAGTCCTCGCCATTAATACTCCTTTGTGTTATTGAAGGTTATTTGCAGTGTGACTAAGGAACGGACCATTTGACATTGTTGTGGAAGGAACGGGGTGCGCATGCACGAATCAGTAAAAACCAGTTTGCATTTTCATTCGTTCCAGGCAAGAAAACATTGTTGCATGTTTCAGAAAGGGAAGGAAAAAATACAGCCGAAGGTTGACGGGCAAAAGCGTTGCACACAAATCATCCTTCCATTTCCTCCTGAAATAAGAAGAAGTAGAAAATATCACATCGAGTAAACTAAAATATTTTGATCTCCATGTTGATATTTACTGCAAAATTACCATTATTTTTTATGACCAATCCACTGAGGCTGATAGATTGAAACTATGGTAGTCTCAGTGGCACTTCTGCCTGTTACGTTTATGAAATCTTAGAGCAAAATCTCCCACAGTGTATGTGTCTCAAAAGCCAAATTGCCAATTAGAAATGTAATGCAATGCTTTTGTTCAGAAATGAGAAGTAAGAAGTCACAAAACTTAAGCTTCTCAAGAGAAAAACTGGATAACTAGGCAACTCGGGGGAGTCTCCGACAGCGAACTCGAAATAAGGTAAAAATATTTCAGAAAATGAAAAACTATCTGTTTTCGCTGTGTCGAATATAGTCCTGTCGACAAAGATTCTGAAAAAGAGCTTCCAAGATTCAAATACTTTCTGCTTCGGAAGTTAATATATGCGCGGTTGCAAAGTATTTGAGAAAAAACACAGAATTGGCAGTTCTGGTTTTGGAGGTGAGGTACATGTTTTGGTTCGTAAGAACCAGACAGTGTTTTCATAGTTGATTAACCTCAGAGTCATGCCTAAAATACGTTCGACATCCACCAAATGATCCAAAACAAATAATTAGCAGCAGCTAGAAAGCTTCTGGGAATCAAATAAAAATCTCTCCGACAAAAGTGAATTTATCAAGGTCCAATTTCCTCTGTCCTCTCCCTTCCCGTACACACACACATACACACACACACATACACACAAACACACGCTTAAGTGTAACAGCAAGGCTAAATAAGCTTTAGATTGAAAATCCAATACCTAACTATTTTAACTTTGAAGTGAACAGCAGTCAAGACTGAACTCCTTTAACGTGTGAGCAAAAATGGTGAATAAGTTTGTAAATATTACAGGTGGCATCCTACTGACCAGTCTGCTCATGACTTCAAGCAGCATTTCTATTTAACACGTTAAACTTCTTCAGTTATTTCCTAAGGAGGCAAAGCAAAGTTTCATTTCAAGTGGACTATGAAGTGAATCTATACTGAAATGAATCTATACTCGTATTTGCAGCTATTTCCCTTGCTTAGCAATTCGAGCGTTTTTGCAATTTAACTTATTGATAAAAACAGTTGGATTACACAGCAATTTACTTTAATTTCAGTTTTCTGTCGAGTCGTGGGTAGGGGGTAGCTTTTAATCAAATTAGGAAGTTTTATTTTATAACCAGGCAGGTGTTAGCTTTTGTTTTGAGGATCACTGCTGGATAACATTGAGACTTCCAGTATCTTCTTTATCACAAGGAATCTTAAAGGAAGATCATGGAGCACCACGACAAAAGCTTCACTTGGTTGATGTGCTAACATTACAGATTATCTAAGTTGCATACACTTAACCAGCAGCATTACCAACGGAAAAGACAAATCAAGTTGAGATTCGTAAAAAAAAAAACGACAGCTCCATAAATATCACAAACATAACATGCACCAATTGATAGAAAAATTGAAAGTCTCAACATTTGAAATGAACCGTATCGTGAACGTTACTGCTTTGGATGTCTCAGGCAACGAAACCAACTTCAACTGCGACCCGAATCTCCCACTTGTAGAAACAATCGTGTTTTGCTGTTTGCAGGCTCTATCCGGATTTTCCTCGTTAACAGGAAATCTGCTCGTGCTGTCGTCAATTTACCAAACACGCCGTCTTCGGACAGTCCCAAACATCTTTATTGCTTCGCTGGCATCTGCAGATTTTGTCG